>WNWK01038926.1:0-17695 GCA_009830355.1 Cherax destructor
CCTAAATGTAAAAGAAAATCATAAAATTTTCTTACTTTTCCATAAATTCAATTATAAATTCTATTTAAAGTGTAAAATTAAATATTTTATAAAAATGATTTTAAAAACCAAATTAAAACTACAAATTTAAAATTATTTTACCATTTTGTTCATGTATTTTGAAAAATAAATGATATATTTATAAATATTGGTTTTATAATTTAAATTATAACATTTAAAAAACTATTAAACATAAATTTATTATGCATTTTTAAGATAAATGCATTTTCAAGATTTTGAAAAACTTTTAGAAAATATAAATCATAATTTAAAAATATTAAATTAAATTTTCTTTTCATAAATTTAATATAAATTATTTAAAGTAAAAATGTAATATTTAGAAAATGATTTTGCAGAAAATCAAACCTTAATCAATTTATAATATGAAATTTTAAATTTTTATTTTAATTTTAATGGATTTTTAAAATATATAAATATTTAAATTAATTTGATTTAAGATTTTATGATTTTTAAATATTAAATTTTAAATTAAAATTCTATAAAAGTTATTATGAAATTAAGGCATTTTCAAGTTTTCAAAATTTTTTTAAAATATATATAATAGTGAAAAAATTAACACTTTCATAAATTTCAATGCATATTTAAAATTTTTAGAAAATTTAAGTATAATTAAATAAATATAAAATAATTAATTTAATTTTGTGTTTATTATTTTAATTAAGATTTTAATTTTTATAATATTTAAAAATTATATATAATTAAAAATTTAAATTATTCTTTACGTAAATTAAGTTTGACTATTTTTGAAAAATTTAAGATTAAGAAAATCATAAAATTTTCTTATTTTCCCATAAATTTAAATGCAGTAAATTCTATTAAAATGTGAAATTAAGTTTTTACTAAAAATATTTGAAAAAACTCAAACCGCTCTAAAACGTAAATATGCAATAAATGACGATTTAGACATTTTTTATTTTTAATGTTTATGTATTTTGAAAATAATATGAAATATTCTAAATTAATTTGATTTTTATAGATTTAATGGGATTTTTAAAAATATTAAATAATTTATAAATATTAAAAATGCTATAAAATATTTTATTTACATAGCATTTTTATTTGATATTATGATGTTCCAAGAAAATCATAAAATTTGTTTTAATAATTCAATTTAATTTTTAAATTGAAAATTAAGTTTTTACTAAAAATTTTGCCAAAACTCAAAGCTTAAAACGTAAATTAAAAAATACGATTTTAGAAATTTTCTGCTTTTAATTTTCTATTTCGAAAATAATATGAAATATTCTTAAAATTGAATTTAAATTTTAATAGATTTTTAAAATATAAATTAAAATATTAAAAATGCATAAAACTATTTTATTATTTTTGAGATTTAATGATTTCAGGATTTTTGAAAAAATATAATTTTAATAAAATATACCTATATAGTTCTAAAAAATATAAATATTTTATTTCATAAATTTCAATTCATAGAAATTCATTTAAAGTGTAAAATTAAGTATTTTGTAAAAATTGTTTTGCAAAAAACTCAAACGCCTAAAAGTCAAAATCATAAAATTTTGCTTATTTTCCAAATTTTTATGTAATTTTTTAAAATAAAATAAATATTTATAATAAATTGATTTTTAGATTTAATGGTTTTAAAATTAAAATAATATAAAGCTATAAAATATTTTATTGCATTTTTGACGATTAGCTTTTAAGTTTTATGAAATATTTTTAGAAAAATATATATGATATTCTAAAAAATCATAAAATTTTTAATTTTCCATAAATTTCAATTGATTGAAATCAATTAAAATGTAAAATTAAATATTTTACTAAAAATTATTTTGCAAATATTACGATCTAAAATTCAATTTCATAAAACATTTTTAGAAATTTCTAGTTAATTTAGATTTGAATAAAATTAATATTCTATATAAATTTAATTTTAAATTTTTAATGGGATTTTAAAAATGTAAATAATTTTATAAATATTAAAATGCCAAAAAATTATCAACTTTAATTAAATTTTCATAAATGCAAAATACGATTTTAGCACATTTTTCTGAGATTTTTAATGTTTCATGTATTTTCGAAAATAATATGAAATATTCTAAAAAATATTGATTTTTATAGATTTTTAATGGGATTTTTAAAAATATGTAAATAATTTATAAATATTCAAAAATGCTATAAAACTTATTTTATTGCATTTTTGACGATTAAGCATTTTCAAGGATTTTTGAAAAACTATTTTTTAGATAAAATATACCTATGAGTAAGCTTCCTAAAGAAAATCATAAAATTTTGCTTACTTTTCCATAAATTTCAATTGCAGTAGAAATTCTATTTAAAAGTGTGAAAATCTAAGTATTTTAGCTGAAAAATGAGTTTTGCCAGAAAAGCACTCAAACCGCTCTAAAACGTCGAAATATGCAATAAATACGATTTTAGCACATTTTCTGAGTTTTTAATGTTTCATGTATTTTTCGAAAAAATATGAAATATTCTATAAAAATATTGATTTTTATAGATTTTTAATGGGATTTTTAAAAATATGTAAATAATTATTAAATATTCAAAATGCTATAAAACTTCGATTTTATTGCATTTTTTGACGATTTAATGCATTTTCAAGGATTTTGTGAAAAACTATTTTTAGATAAAATATACCTATGAGTAACTTCCTAAAAGAAAATCATAAAATTTTGCTTACTTTTCCCATAAATTTCAATTGCAGTAGAAATTCTATTTAAAAGTGTGAAAATGTAAGTATTTTAGCTAAAAAATGAGTTTTGCAGAAAACACTCAAACCGCTCTAAAACGTGAAATATGCATAAATGCGATTTTAGCAAATTTTCTGAGCTTTTTAATGTTTCATGTATTTTTTGAAAATAATATGAAATATTCTAAATTAATGTTGATTTTTATAGATTTTTAATGGGATTTTTAAAAATATGTAAATAATTATAAATATTAAAATGCTATAAAACGTTATTTTATTGCATTTTTTGACGATTCAAGGCATTTTCAAGGATTTTCTGAAACTATTTTTTTAGAAAAATATACCTATGAGTAAGCTTCCTAAAAAAAATCATAAAATTTTGCTTACTTTTTCCAATAAATTTCAATTCAGTAGAAATTCTATTTAAAAGTGTGAAAATGTAATATTTTAGCTAAAAAATGAGTTTTGCCAGAAAAGCACTCAAACAATAAAATACGATTTTAGCACATTTTCTGAGCTTTTTAATGTTTCATGTATTTTGAAATATGAAATATTCATAAAATATTGATTTTTATAGATTTTTAATGGGATTTTTAAAAATATGTAAATAATTTATAAATATTCAAAAATGCTATAAAACGTTATTTTATTGCATTTTTGACGATTAAGGCATTTTCAAGGATTTTCTGAAAACTATTTTTTAGATAAAATATACCTATGAGTAAGCTTCCTAAAAGAAAATCATAAAATTTTGCTTACTTTTCCCATAAATTTCAATTGCAGTAGAAATTCATTTAAAAGTGTGAAAATGTAAGTATTTTAGCTAAAAATGAGTTTTGCCAGAAAACACTCAAACCGCTCTAAAACGTCGAAATATGCAATAAAATACGATTTTAGCACATTTTTCTGATTTTAATGTTTCATGTATTTTCGAAAATAATATGAAATATTCTAAAAATATTGATTTTTATAGATTTTTAATGGGATTTTTTAACAATATGTAAAATTAAATATTAAATGCTATAAAACTTGATTTTATTGCATTTTTACGATTTAATGCATTTTCAAGGATTTTTGAAAACTATTTTTAGATAAAATATACCTATGAGTAAGCTTCCTAAAAGAAAATCATAAAATTTGCTTACTTTTCCATAAATTTCAATTGCAGTAGAAATTCTATTTAAAAGTGTGAAAATGTAAGTATTTTAGCTAAAAATGAGTTTTGCCAGAAAAGCACTCAAACCGCTCTAAAACGTCGAAATATGCAATAAAATCGATTTTAGCACATTTTTCTGAGTTTTAATGTTTCATGTATTTTCGAAAATAATATGAAATATTCTAAATTAATTTGATTTTTATAGATTTTTAATGGGATTTTTAAAAATATGTAAATAATTTATAAATATTCAAAAATGCTATAAAACTTGATTTTATTGCATTTTTGACGATTAATGCATTTTCAAGGATTTTGTGAAAACTATTTTTTAGATAAAATATACCTATGAGTAAGCTTCCTAAAAGAAAATCATAAAATTTTGCTTACTTTTCCCATAAATTTCAATTGCAGTAGAAATTCTATTTAAAAGTGTGAAAATGTAAGTATTTTAGCTAAAAATGAGTTTTGCCAGAAAAGCACTCAAACCGCTCTAAAACGTCGAAATATGCATAAAATACGATTTTAGCACATTTTCTAGTTTTAATGTTTCAGTATTTTCGAAAATAATATGAAATATTCTATAAAAATATTGATTTTATAGATTTTTAATGGGATTTTTAAAAATATGTAAATAATTTATAATATTCAAAATGCTATAAAACTTATTTTATTGCATTTTTACGATTAAGGCATTTTCAAGGATTTTTGAAAAACTATTTTTAGATAAAATATACCTATGAGTAAGCTTCCTAAAAGAAAATCATAAAATTTTGCTTACTTTTCCATAAATTTCAATTGCAGTAGAAATTCTATTTAAAAGTGTGAAAATCTAAGTATTTTAGCTGAAAAATGAGTTTTGCCAGAAAAGCACTCAAACGCTCTAAAACGTCGAAATATGCAATAAAATACGATTTTACACATTTTCTGAGCTTTTTAATGTTTCATGTATTTTCGAAAAAATATGAAATATTCTATAAAAATATTGATTTTTATAGATTTTTATAGATTTTTAAAAATATGTAAATAATTATAAATATTCAAAATGCTATAAAACTTATTTTATTGCTTTTTTGACGATTCAAGGCATTTTCAAGGATTTTCTGAAAAACTATTTTTAGATAAAATATACCTATAAGTAAGCTTCGTAAAAGAGAATCATAAAATTTTGCTTACTTTTCCCATAAATTTCAATTGCAGTAGAAATTCTATTTAAAAGTGTGAAAATGTAAGTATTTTAGCTAAAAAATGAGTTTTGCCAGAAAAGCACTCAGACCGCTCTAAAACGTAGAAGTATGCAATAAAATACGATTTTAGCAAATTTTTCTGAGCTTTTTAATGTTTCATGTATATTTCGAAAATAATATGAAATATTCTATATAAATATTGATTTTTATAGATTTTTATTGGGATTTTTTAAAAATATGTAAATAATTTATAAATATTCAAAAATACTATAATCTCATTATTTTTGGACCTGAGGAACTTCCATAATAACCCCTCCTGGGTGAACCGTGGTTATTTATCTTAGTGAAGGCTTTTGAGCCCACTAGATTTACTTCCAAGTTGAAAATATTATTTCATTTTCTTCTTTGGGAAGGTTTAGAAAGTGTGCGGACGAGGTCCCTCTTTTGAAACAGTCGTTTCAGTTGTTAATTTAAGATCGACTTGTTTGGTTTGTATTAAATTTCTTACTATGGATTCGTTAGATTTCTGGTTAAGGGCTGGAAAAGACATGGGATTTACAGGCCAGAATCTTGATAGTTATATTACATCTAAAATGGCTTTAGCCAGACAGGAAGAAGAGAAAAAGTAACAGGAAAGACTAGCTCGAGAAGAGAAAAAGGAACAGGAAAGACTAGCTCGAGAAGAGAAAAAGGAACAGGAAAGAATAGCTCGAGAAAATGAAAGGATAACTCGTGAGGACAAAAGAGAACAGGGAAGGGTTGCTAGAGAAGACAGAGTTCAGGCAAGGGAAGTAGCCTTCAAGATGAAGGAGATTGAAGAAAAGGCAAAGCAGAGGGAGTTAGATCAGTTAAGGTTGGAATTGGAAGCAAAGAAGGTAGAGCTATCTACATAAAAATTTATGAAGGGGTACTAGAATACCTACCCACGAATCTAATATTAGGATGCCTCAAATACCACCTTCACAGAGCAGGATGACATCGCGGCATATATCACCAGATTCGAGAACACTGCCACACTCTGTGAGTGGCCCTCAGATTCTTGGGCTACAAGGCTTGGATTACTGCTATCAGGTACAGCTTTAAACGTATATTCCACCTTACCAACTGACGTAATCACTGATTATCCTCTACTTAAGAAAGCTATCTTACAGGCTTTCAAGAAGACCACCCATCATTACAGGTCTGAGTTTCGGCACACTAAAATATCCCCCAATCAAAATTACATGCAGTATCTGATAACACTTTTCAGATTGTTTGATTGTTGGATTGATAGTGCCGAAGTTGATCATGACTTTGATTCATTACGTGACCTGATGGTAAGAGACCAATTTCTTTCTTCTGTAAACTCTGACTTACGGATCTTTATTAAAGAACGCGACGTTCACACAGCTTCTGAAATGGCACACGTTGCAGATATATATGCCTGCGCTCATAATAACTACCCTAAGAAGCGTCAAAAAATGCAATAAGCATTTTTTGACGATTCAAGGCATTTCAAGGATTTTCAAAAAAAACTATTTTTTTAGATAAAATATACCTATGAGTAAGCTTCCTAAAAGAAAATCATAAAATATTGCTTACTTTTCCCATAAATTTCAATTGCAGTAGAAATTATATTAAAAAGTGTGAAAATCTTAGTATTTTAGCTGAAGAATGAGTTTTGCCAGAAACGCACTCAAACCGCTCTAAAACGTCGAAATATGCAATAAAATACGATTTTAACACATTTTTCTGAGCTTTTTAATGTTTCATGTATATTTCGAAAATAATATGAAATATTCTATAAAAATATTGATTTTTATAGATTTTTAATGGGATTTTTTAAAAATATGTAAATAATTTATAAATATTCAAAAATGCTATAAAACGTTATTTTATTGCATTTTTTGACGATTCAAGGCATTTTCAAGGATTTTCTGGAAAACAATTATTTTAGATAAAATATACCTATAAGTAAGCTTCCTAAAAGAAAATCATAAAATTTTGCTTACTTTTCCCATAAATTTCAATTGCAGTAGAAATTTTATTTAAAAGTGTGAAAATGTAAGTATTTTAGCTAAAAATGAGTTTTGTCAGAAAAGCATGAAACCGCTCTAAAACGTCGAAATATGCCATAAAATGCGATTTTAGCACATTTTTCTGAGCTTTTTAATGTTTCATGTATTTTTCGAAAGTAATATGAAATATTCTATAAAAATATTGATTTTTATAGATTTTTAATGGGATTTTTTAAAAATATGTAAATAATTTATAAATATTCAAAAATACTATAAAACGTTATTTTATTGCAATTTTTGACGATTCAAGGCATTTTCAAGGATTTTCAAAAAAACTATTTTTTTAGATAAAATATACCTATGAGTAAGCTTCCTAAAAGAAAATCATAAAATTTTGCTTACTTTTCCCATAAATTTCAATTGCAGTAGAAATTCTATTAAAAAGTGTGAAAATCTAAGTATTTTAGCTGAAGAATGAGTTTTGCCAGAAACGCACTCAAACCGCTCTAAAACGTCGAAATATGCAATAAAATACGATTTTAACACATTTTTCTGAGCTTTTTAATGTTTCATGTATATTTCGCAAACAATATGAAATATTCTATAAAAATATTGATTTTTATAGATTTTTAATGGGATTTTTTAAAAATATGTAAATAATTTATACATATTCAAAAATGCTATAAAACGTTATTTTATTGCATTTTTTGACGATTCAAGGCATTTTCAAGGATTTTCTGACAAACAATTTTATTAGATAAAATATATCTATAAGTAAGCTTCCTAAAAGAAAATCATAAAATTTTGCTTACTTTTCCCATAAATTTCAATTGCAGTAGAAATTCTATTTAAAAGTGTGAAAATCTAAGTATTTTAGCTGAAAATGAGTTTTGCCAGAAAAACACTCAAACCGCTCTAGAACGTCGAAATATGCAATAAAATACGATTTTAGCACATTTTTCTGAGCTTTTTAATGTTTCATGTATATTTCGAAAATAATATGAAATATTCTATAAAAATATTGATTTTTATAGATTTTTAATGGGATTTTTAAAAAAATGTAAATAATTTATAAATATTCAAAAATGCTATAAAATTTGATTTTAAAAATGCTATAAAACGTTATTTTATTGCATTTTTGACGATTAAGGATTTTCAGATTTTCTAAAATATTTTGATAAAATACTTAAGTAAGCTTCCTAAAGAAAATCATAAAATTTTGCTTACTTTTCCCATAAATTTCAATTCAGTAGAAATTTATTTAAAAGTGTGAAAATTAAGTATTTTAGCTAAAATGAGTTTTGCCAGAAAACACTCAAACGCTCTAAAACGTCGAAATATGCATAAAATACGATTTTAGCACATTTTTTCATGTATTTTTCGAAAATAATATGAAATATTCTATAAAAATATTGATTTTATAGATTTTAATGGATTTTTAAAATATGTAAATAATTATAAATATTAAAATCTATAAAACGATTTTATTGCATTTTTTGACGATTAAGGCATTTTAAGGATTTTTGAAAACTATTTTTAATAAAATATACCTATGAGTAAGCTTCCTAAAGAAAATCATAAAATTTTGCTTACTTTTCCCATAAATTTCAATTCAGTAAAATTTATTTAAAAGTGTGAAAATTAAGTATTTTAGCTAAAAATGAGTTTTGCCAGAAAAGCACTCAAACCTCTAAAACGTCGAAATATGATAAAATGATTTAGCACATTTTCTGAGCTTTAATGTTTCATGTATTTTCGAAAATAATATGAAATATTCTAAAAAATATTGATTTTATAGATTTTTAATGGGATTTTTTAAAAATATGTAAATAATTTATAAATATTCAAAAATCTATAAAACGTTATTTTATTCATTTTTGACGATTAAGGCATTTTCAAGGATTTTTGAAAATATTTTTTAGATAAAATATACCTATTCCTAAAAGAAAATCATAAAATTTTGCTTACTTTTCCCATAAATTTCAATTCAGTAGAAATTCATTTAAAAGTGTGAAAATGTAAGTATTTTAGCTAAAAATGAGTTTGCCAGAAAAGCACTCAAACCGCTCTAAAACGTCGAAATATGCATAAAATCGATTTTAGCACATTTTTCTGAGCTTTTTAATGTTTCATGTATTTTTGAAAATAATATGAAATATTCTAAATAATATTGATTTTTATAGATTTTTAATGGGATTTTTTAAAAATATGTAAATAATTTATAAATATTCAAAAATGCTATAAAACTTATTTTATTGCATTTTTGACGATTCAAGGCATTTTCAAGGATTTTCTGAAAACTTTTTTTAGATAAATATACCTATGAGTAAGCTTCCTAAAGAAAATCATAAAATTTTCTTACTTTTCCCATAAATTTCAATTGCAGTAGAAATTTATTTAAAAGTGTGAAATTAAGTATTTTAGCTAAAAAATGAGTTTTGCCAGAAAAGCACTCAAACCGCTCTAAAACGTCGAAATATGCAATAAAATCGATTTTAGCACATTTTTCTGAGCTTTTAATGTTTCATATTTTTGAAAATAATATGAAATATTCTAAAAATATTGATTTTATAGATTTTTAATGGGATTTTTAAAAATATGTAAATAATTATAAATATTCAAAATGCTATAAAACGTTATTTTATTGCATTTTTGACGATTCAAGGCATTTTCAAGGATTTTCTGAAAAATTTTTTTAGATAAATATACATGCTTCCTAAAAGAAAATCATAAAATTTTGCTTACTTTTCCCATAAATTTCAATTGCAGTAGAAATTCTATTTAAAAGTGTGAAAATGTAAGTATTTTAGCTAAAAAATGAGTTTTGCCAGAAAAGCACTCAAACCGCTCTAAAACGTCGAAATATGTCATCAAATGCGATTTTAGCACATTTTTCTGAGCTTTTAATGTTTCATGTATTTTCGAAATAATATGAAATATTCTAAATTAATATTGATTTTTATAGATTTTTAATGGGATTTTTTAAAAATATGTAAATAATTTATAAATATTCAAAAATGCTATAAAACGTTATTTTATTGCATTTTTTGACGATTCAAGGCATTTTCAAGGATTTTCTGAAAACTATTTTTTAGATAAAATATACCTATGAGTAAGCTTCCTAAAGAAAATCATAAAATTTTGCTTACTTTTCCCATAAATTTCAATTGCAGTAGAAATTCTATTTAAAAGTGTGAAAATCTAAGTATTTTAGCTGAAAAATGAGTTTTGCCAGAAAAGCACTCAAACCGCTCTAAAACGTCGAAATATGCAATAAAATACGATTTTAGCACATTTTTCTGAGCTTTTAATGTTTCATGTATTTTTGAAATAATATAAAATACTCTATAAAAATATTGATTTTTATAGATTTTAATGGGATTTTTAAAATATGTAAATAATTAATAAATATTCAAAATGCTATAAACTGATTTTATTGCATTTTTGACGATTTAAGGCATTTTCAAGGATTTTTAAAAACTATTTTTTAGATAAAATATACCTATGAGTAAGCTTCCTAAAAGAAAATCATAAAATTTTGCTTACTTTTCCCATAAATTTCAATTGCAGTAGAAATTCTATTTAAAAGTGTGAAAATGTAAGTATTTTAGCTAAAAATGAGTTTTGCCAGAAAAGCACTCAAACCGCTTTAAAACGTCGAAATATGCATAAAATACGATTTTAGCACATTTTTCTGAGCTTTTAATGTTTCATGTATTTTTCGAAAATAATATGAAATATTCTATAAAATATTGATTTTTATAGATTTTTAATGGATTTTTAAAAATATGTAAATAATTTATAATATATTCAAAATGCTATAAAACTTGATTTTATTGCATTTTTGACGATTCAAGTATTTTCAAGGATTTTTGAAAATATTTTTAGATAAAATATACCATGAAGTAAGCTTCCTAAAAGAAATCATAAAATTTTGCTTACTTTTCCCATAAATTTCAATTGCAGTAGAAATTCTATTTAAAAGTGTGAAAATTAAGATTTTAGCAAAAATGAGTTTTACAGAAAAACTCAAACGCTCTAAAACGTCGAAATTCATAAACGATTTTAGCACATTTTTCTGAGTTTTAATTTTCATGTATTTTTGAAAATAATATGAAATATTCTATAAAATATTATTTTTATAGATTTTTAATGGATTTTTAAAATATGTAAATAATTTATAAATATTAAAAATCTTATAAAACTGATTTTATTCATTTTGACGATTAAGCATTTTCAAGGATTTCTAAAAATTATTTTTAGATAAAATATCCATGAGTAAGCTTCCTAAAAGAAAATCATAAAATTTTGCTTACTTTCCCATAAATTTCAATTGCAGTGAAATTTATTTAAAATTGAAAATTAAGTATTTTAGCTAAAAATGAGTTTTGCCAGAAAAGCACTCAAACGCTCTAAAACTCGAAATATGCAATAAAATCGATTTTAGCACATTTTTGAGCTTTTAATGTTTCATGTATATTTCGAAATAATATGAAATATTCTATAAAAATATTGATTTTTATAGATTTTTAATGGGATTTTTAAAAATATGTAAATAATTTAATAATTCAAAAATCATAAAACGTTATTTTATTGCATTATTGACGATTTAAGCATTTTCAGATTTTTGAAAAACTATTTTTTTAGATAAAATATACCTATAATAAGCTTCCTAAAGAAAATCATAAATTTTGCTTACTTTTCCCATAAATTTCAATTCAGTAGAAATTCTATTTAAAAGTGTGAAAATTAATATTTTAGCTAAAAATGAGTTTTGCAGAAAAGACTTAAACGCTCTAAAAGTCGAAATATGCAATAAAATCAATTTTGCACATTTTCTTAATTTTTAATGTTTCAGTATTTTTGAAAATAATATGAAATATTCTATAAAAATGATTTTTAAGATTTTTAATGGGATTTTTTAAAAATATGTAAATAATTTATAAATATTCAAAAATGCTATAAAACGTTATTTTATTCATTTTTGACGATTCAAGGCATTTTCAAGGATTTTTAAAAATATTTTTTAGATAAAATATACCTATATAAGCTTCCTAAAGAAATCATAAAATTTTCTTACTTTTCCCATAAATTTCAATTGCAGTAGAAATTTATTTAAAAGTGTGAAAATCTAAGTATTTTAGAAAAATGAGTTTTGCCAGAAAAGCACTCAAACCTTTAAAACGTCGAAATATGCAATAAAATACGATTTTAGCACATTTTTCTGAGCTTTTAATGTTTCATGTATTTTTCGAAAATAATATGAAATATTCTATAAAATATTGATTTTTATAGATTTTAATGGGATTTTTAAAAATATGTAAATAATTTATAAATATTCAAAAATGCTATAAAACTTATTTTATTGCATTTTTGACGATTAAGGCATTTTCAAGGATTTTCTGAAAACTATTTTTTAGATAAAATATACCTATGAGTAAGCTTCCTAAAAGAAAATCATAAAATTTTGTTACTTTTCCAATAAATTTCAATTGCAGTAGAAATTCTATTTAAAAGTGTGAAAATTAAGTATTTTAGCTAAAAATGAGTTTTGCCAGAAAAGCACTCAAACGCTAAAACGTCGAAATATGCATAAATCGATTTTAATTTTTCTGAGCTTTTAATGTTTATATTTTTGGAAAATAATATGAAATATTCTAAAAATTTGATTTTTTAGATTTTTAATGGGATTTTTAAAAATATGTAAATAATTTATAAATATTCAAAATGCTATAAAACGTATTTTATTGCATTTTTGACGATTCAAGGCATTTTCAAGATTTTCTGAAAACTATTTTTAGATAAAATATACCATGAGTAAGCTCTAAAGAAAATCATAAAATTTTGCTTACTTTTCCATAAATTTCAATTGCAGTAGAAATTCTATTTAAAAGTGTAAATGTATTTAGCTAAAAAATGAGTTTTGCAGAAAAGCACTCAAACCGCACGCTCAAAACGTCGAAATATGCAATAAAATACGATTTTAGCACATTTTTCTGAGCTTTTTAATGTTTCATGTATTTTTCGAATAATATGAAATATTCTATAAAAATATTGATTTTTATAGATTTTTAATGGGATTTTTTAAAAATATGTAAATAATTTATAAATATTAAAAAATGCTATAAAACATTATTTTATTGCATTTTTTGACGATTCAAGGCATTTTCAAGGATTTTCTTAAAAATATTTTTTTAGATAAAATATAAATATAAGTAAGCTTCCTAAAAGAAAATCATAAAATTTTGCTTACTTTTCCCAAAAATTTCAATTGCAGTAGAAATTCTATTTAAAAGTGTGAAAATGTAAGTATTTTAGCTAAAAAATGAGTTTTGCCAGAAAAGCACTCAAACCGCTCTAAAACGTCGAAATATGTCATCAAATGCGATTTTAGCACGTTTTTCTGAGCTTTTTAATGTTTCATGTATTTTTCGAAAATATGAAATATTCTATAAAAATAATGATTTTTATAGATTTTTAATATGATTATTTAAAAATATGTAAATAATTATATATATTCAAAAATTCTATAAAACGTTATTTTATTGCATTTTTTGACGATTAAGGCATTTTCAAGGATTTTTGAAAATTATTTTTTAGATAAAATATACCTATGAGTAAGCTTCCTAAAAGAAAATCATAAAATTTTGCTTACTTTTCCCATAAATTTCAATTGCAGTAGAAATTCTATTTAAAAGTGTGAAAATGTAAGTATTTTAGCTAAAAAATGAGTTTTGCCAGAAAAGCACTCAAACCGCTCTAAAACGTCGAAATATGCAATAAAATACGATTTTAGCACATTTTTCTGAGCTTTTTAATGTTTCATGTATTTTTCGAAAATAATATGAAATATTCTATAAAAATATTGATTTTTATAGATTTTTAATGGGATTTTTAAAAATATGTAAATAATTTATAAATATTCAAAAATTCTATAAAACTGTTATTTTATTGCATTTTTTGACGATTCAAGGCATTTTCACGGATTTTCTGAAAAACTATTTTTTTAGATAAAATATACCTATGAGTAAGCTTCTTAAAGAAAATCATAAAATTTTGCTTACTTTTCCCATAAATTTCAATTGCAGTAGAAATTCTATTTAAAAGTGTGAAAATGTAAGTATTTTAGCTAAAAAATGAGTTTTGCCAGAAAAGCACTCAAACCGCTCTAAAACGTCGAAATATGCAAAAAAATACGATTTTAGCACATTTTCTAAGCTTTTTAATGTTTCATGTATTTTTCGAAAATAATATGAAATATTCTATAAAAATATTGATTTTTATAGATTTTTAATGGGATTTTTTAAAAATATGTAAATAATTTATAAATATTAAAATGCTTAAAACTTGATTTTATTGCATTTTTTACAAATGATTTTCAGATTTTAAAAACTATTTTTTTGATAAAATATACCTATAAGTAAGCTTCCTAAAAGAAAATCATAAAATTTTGCTTACTTTTCCCATAAATTTCAATTGCAGTAGAAATTCTATTTAAAGTGTGAAAATGTAAGTATTTTAGCTAAAAATGAGTTTTGCAGAAAAGCACTCAAACCGCTCTAAAACGTCGAAATATCATCAAATACGATTTTAGCACATTTTTCTGAGTTTTTAATGTTTCATGTAAAATTTTTTGAAAATAATATGAAATATTCTATAAAAATATTGATTTTATAGATTTTTAATGGGATTTTTTAAAAATATGTAAATAATTTATAAATATTCAAAAATTCTATAAAACGTTATTTTATTGCATTTTTTGACGATTCAAGGCATTTTCAAGGATTTTCTAAAAACTATTTTTTAGATAAAATATACCTATGAGTAAGCTTCCTAAAAGAAAATCATAAAATTTTGCTTACTTTTCCCATAAATTTCAATTGCAGTAGAAATTCTATTTAAAAGTGTGAAAATCTAAGTATTTTAGCTGAAAAATGAGTTTTGTCAGAAAAACACTCAAACTGCTCTAAAACGTCGAAATATGCAATAAAATACAATTTTAGCACATTTTTCTGAGCTTTTTAATGTTTCATGTATTTTTCGAAAATAATATGAAATATTCTATAAAAATATTGATTTATATAGATTTTTAATGGATTTTTTAAAAATATGTAAATAATTTATAAATATTAAAAATGCTATAAAACTTATTTTATTGCATTTTTTGACGATTAAGGCATTTTCAAGATTTTCTGAAAAACTATTTTTTAGATAAAATATACCTATGAGTAAGCTTCCTAAAGAAAATCATAAAATTTTGCTTACTTTTCCCATAAATTTCAATTGCAGTAGAAATTCTATTTAAAATTGAAAATGTAAGTATTTTAGCTAAAAATGAGTTTTGTCAGAAAAGCACTCAAACCGCTCTAAAACGTGAAATATGCATAAAATCGATTTTAGCACATTTTCTGAGCTTTTTAATGTTTCATGTATTTTTGAAATAATATGAAATATTCTTAATTAATATTGATTTTTATAGATTTTTAATGGGATTTTTAAAAATATGTAAATAATTTATAAATATTCAAAAATGCTATAAAACGTTATTTTATTGCATTTTTTGACGATTCAAGGCATTTTCAAGGATTTTCTGAAAAATATTTTTTTAGATAAAATATACCTATGAGTAAGCTTCCTAAAAGAAAATCATAAAATTTTGCTTACTTTTCCCATAAATTCCAATTGCAGTAGAAATTCTATTTAAAAGTGTGAAAATGTAAGTATTTTAGCTAAAAAATGAGTTTTGCCAGAAAAGCACTCAAACCGCTCTAAAACGTCGAAATATGCAATAAAATACGATTTTAGCACATTTTTCTGAGCTTTTTAATGTTTCATGTATTTTTGAAAATAATATGAAATATTCTATAAAAATATTGATTTTATAGATTTTTAATGGATTTTTTAAAAATATGTAAATAATTTATAAATATTCAAAAATGCATAAAACTTGATTTTATTGCATTTTTCAAGGATTTTCTTAAAAACTATTTTTTAGATAAAATATACCTATAAGTAAGCTTCCTAAAGAAAATCATAAAATTTTGCTTACTTTTCCCATAAATTTCAATAACAGTAGAAATTCTATTTTAAAAGTGTATTTTAGCTGAAAAATGAGTTTTGCAGAAAAACACTCAAACCGCTCTAAAACGTCGAAATATGTCATCAAATGCGATTTTAGCACGTTTTTCTGAGCTTTTTAATGTTTCATGTATTTTTCGAAAATATGAAATATTCTATAAAAATAATGATTTTTATAGATTTTTAATGTGATTTTTTAAAAATATGTAAATAATTTATATATATTCAAAAATTCTATAAAACGTTATTTTATTCCATTTTTTGACGATTGAAGGCATTTTCACGGATTTTTTGATAAATTATTTTTTTAGATAAAATATACCTATGAGTAAGCTTCCTAAAAGAAAATCATAAAATTTTGCTTACTTTTCCCATGAATTTCAATTTCAGTAGAAATTCAATTTAAAAGTGTGAAAATGTAAGTATTTTAGCTAAAAAATGAGTTTTGCCAGAAAAACACTCAAACAGCTCTAAAACGTCGAAATATGCAATAAAATACGATTTTAGCACATTTTTCTGAGATTTTTAATGTTTCATGTATTTTTTGGAAAATAATATGAAATATTCTAAATTAATTAATATTGATTTTATAGATTTTTATTTGGATTTTTTAAAAATATGTAAATAATTTATAAATATTCAAAAATGCTATAAAACTTGATTTTATTGCATTTTTTGACGATCTAATGCATTTTCAAGGATTTTCTGAAAAACTATTTTTTTAGATAAAATATACCTATGAGTAAGCTTCCTAAAAGAAAATCATAAAATTTTGCTTACTTTTCCCATAAATTTCAATTGCAGTAGAAATTCTATTTAAAGTTGAAAAGTAGTATTTTAGCTAAAAATGAGTTTTGCAGAAAAGCACTCAAACCGCTCTAAAACGTCGAAATATGCATAAAATCGATTTTAGCACATTTTTCTGAACTTTTAATGTTTCATGTATTTTTCGAAAATAATATGAAATATTCTAAAAAATATTGATTTTTTTAGATTTTTAATGGGATTTTAAAATATGTAAATAATTTATAAATATTAAAAATGCTATAAAACATTATTTTATTGCATTTTGACGATTCAAGGCATTTTCAAGGATTTTCTAAAAATATTTTTAGATAAAATATACACTATGAAGTAAGCTTCCTAAAAGAAAATCATAAAATTTTGCTTACTTTTCCCATAAATTCCAATTGCAGTAGAAATTCTATTTAAAAGTTTGAAAATCTAAGTATTTTAGCTAAAAATGAGTTTTTTCAGAAAAGCAAACTCAAAACCACGAAACATTTTTCTGAGCTTTTTAATGTTTCATATATTTTGGAAAATAATATGAAATATTCTAAATTAATATTGATTTTTATAGATTTTTTAAAGGGATTTTTTAAAAATATGTAAATAATGTATAAATATTAAAAAATTTATAAAATGTTATTTTATTGCATTTTTTACGATTCAAGGCATTTTCACGGATTTTCTTTAAAAACTATTTTTTAGATAAAATATACCTATGAGTAAGCTTACTTAAAGAAAATCATAAAATTTTGCTTACTTT
>WNWK01038927.1:0-17695 GCA_009830355.1 Cherax destructor
TCAAGGCACCTTCCTCATTGGGTTTAAATATTGTATAATTCTCTCAGTTTTATCTCAATCTTTATTAAGAGCCCCTCCTTATTCGAACACTCCAAAACTCACCCTGTTTGTAAGTTTTTATTGTAAGTGCTTTTAGAAGTGTATTTTTGGGGCCTGAAATGGACTAATCTAATTTAATAATTCCTTTGGAATAAATTCGTTCGGTAAAGATTTGAACAGCATTCTGGAATGAAGAATGTTTGAATAGGAGGGTCCACTGTATAATCTAATCATTATATGCTATCTTCATTCTTAACAGGTGTCAACCTGGCCACAGGCTGGTCGACAGTAAAGAGCCCTTGAAACTGGTTACAGTCACAGGTATGCATATTTGTGTGACTATCCCACAACCAACAAAGGAAGTATCATTCCCTTTTTAAATCTCGCTGTTTTCTTCTCAAGTAACCATTTTCATGTGATTGGAAACATTTACAGATACCTTCATATCATGTTCCATATTTTGTTTATTAGACTTCCTTCTCAAATAAAATTTATTAATTTCTTTCATTTTTAACTTTGCATGTGTACTGTATTTGTTTAACTACTCATTTTCTCTTCTTTTTTTCTTTCAACAAACCAGCCGTATCAGGTTACCTGGATTACCTGGAGAGGGTCTCTGGGGTCATTGCCCCCGGTTCAGTCTAAACCAGACCTCATGGTGGATCAGGGTCTGATCAACCAGGCTGTTAATGCTGGCACAAGCAAACTGACGTACGAACCACAGCCGGTTGGTCAGGTACATCTGACTTTAGGTGCCTGTCCAGTGCCTTCTTGAAGACAGCCAGGGGTCTATTGGTAATCCCCATATGTATCCTGGGAAGCAGTTGAACAGTCTTGGGCATCTGACACTTATTGTGTTGTCTCTCAGTGTACTCGTGGCACCCTGCTTTTCATTGGGGGAATGTTGCATCTCTTGCCGAGTTTTTTTGCTTTCGTAGGAGGTTTTCGTGTGCAAGTTTAGTACTAACCCCTCTAAGATTTTCCAAGTGTATATATTATCATGTATCTCTCTCGCCTACGCTCCAGGGAATACTGATAAAGGGCCTTCAACCGTTCCCAGTAATTTAGGTGGCTTATCGTAATTATGAGTGCCGTGAAAGTTCTTTGTACTCTCCAGGTCAGCAATTTTGCCTGCCTTGAAGGGGGCAGTTAGTGTACAGCAGTATTCCAGCCTAGAAGAACAAGCGATTTGAAGAGAATCATCATGGGCTTGGCGTCCCTAGTTTTGAAGGTTCTCATTATCCATCCTATTATTTTCCTAGCAGATGCAGTAGATACAAAGTTTCTCTTTTTAACTTTAATGTACGTATACAGGAAAGGGTTACTAGCCCCTTGCTCCCAGCATGTTAGTTGCCTCTTATGACATGCATGGCTTACGGAGGAAGAATTCTTTTCCCACTTCCCCATGGAGATAAGAGGAAATAAGAACAAGAACTTGTAAAAATAGAAGAAAACACAGAGGTGTGTATACAGACTCTTCAGTTAACAACAGAGTTCCGTTCCTAAGACCATGTTGGTAAAACGACTTTCGCTAAGTAAGGAGTACATACTATAATGGTAGTTGGTTTGTGTCAGCCATCTTTGATATTGTTTTAATGTCACCTTTGCACCATTTATAGCATTTCTGGTATATTTTTAAATGTTTATACAGGGGTGTATGTACAGTAGAACCTCGGTTTTGTTTGCCCTGGTTTCGTTGAATTCGGTTTTCAACCATTTTTGTCAAAATTTTGTCCCAGTTTTCGTTCATCACCTCGGTTTTTCGTCCGCCGTACTGAATGTGCCGCGCCCACAAAGCATCCCATGCACGCGTTCTGAGTCAGTCTGGCTTTGTTTCTCGTTGAGTGAACATTACCCTGCGGGTTCATATGAAACAATTCGTAATAATCCATTTTTTTTGTGCTTGTTTATTAAGTGCGAATGCTAAATAAGCCACCATGGGGTCAATGAAAGTTCCGATTGTCTTTGGGAAGTCCATGGGGTTGGATGTGAGTGGCCAGGGTGTGGAAGAGTTGGTGGATGACCACAGGAAGAGCTAACCACTGAAGAGCTGCAACACCTTCAACTGGAACAGCAACATATCGCAGCTGAGAATTTCTTCAGAGAAGGAGGAAGAGGAGGAGAATGTGCCTTCTTCAGTGATTAAGTACATGTGTGCAAAGTGGAGTGAGTTGCAAAGTTTTGTGGAGAAATATCACCCTAACAAAGCTGTTGCAAGCCGTGTCTGAAACATTTTCAATGACAGTGCCTTGTCCCATTTAGGCAAATCTTAAAAAAGACGCCAGAAACAGACCTCTCTGGACAGATTTTTGTGCACAGGGGTACAGTGACTCTCAAGCTGGTCCTAGTGCCAACAAAAGACAAAGAAGGAAGTAACCTAGTTAGGGACTTAATACCTGAAGTCCTTATGGAAGGGATTTCCTTCCAAACAATAACCTCTACTCCCTCTCCCCCCCCTCGCCATCTTCCATACACCAACAAGAGTCTTCAATAAAGGTAAAAGTGATGTTAAATGTTCATTTATCCATTTCATTATTCCTTTATATTTATTTCTCATTGTTTTTTGTATGTAGTTATTCTCTATAAAATGTATTTTTTGTTAATACTTTTGGGTGGAACAGATTAATTGGATTTACATTATTTCTTATGGGAAATATTGCTTCAGTTTGTTGAATTGGGTTTTCGTCAGACTTTCTGGAACAAATTAATGACGGGAAAACCCATATTCACTGTATTTGTAATAAACAGAATAGGGAAATCAGCTCTAATATACATTATTTAGGTATGCATACTGGTCAGAGCCCGTCATAAGTCTGAGTCGTCGGTAAATGAGTACGTCGCTAAGTGAGTAGAGGCTGTATATTTTTAAATGTTTACACAGTAGTGTACTGAATATTGTAACAAACAGAATGAGGAAATCAGCTCTAATATACATTATTTAGGTATGTATACTGGTCAGAGAGCCCGCCGTAAGTCCACGGCATTGAGTAACGAGTATGTCGCTAAGTGAGAGAGACAGAAAAGACACCAGCAATCCTACCATCATGTAAAGCAATTACAGGCTTTTGTTTTACACTTACTTGGCAGGATGGTAGTACCTCCCCGTTCAATTGCTGTCTACCAATCTACTACCTAGGTCATTTCTCTTATATTGTTTTTAAAATAGCATGGGGTCTTGTTATTTATAAATGTTATTGCATCCATTTTCTCATACAGTACCAAAACAGTATAAATTTTGTTATTTTTTCAGGGAGCAGCGTGGTGGAAGGAGAATTTAAAATTACTAATCAGAACTTCTGGCGGGTTTGGGGAAAACCCCACTTCAGAAGAGTACAGATCAATGGCCCAATCAATAGAAGACGAGGTAAGCTTAGCCTTGAGTAATCATCAGCTAAAGTTCTATCCTCTTATTGTATACATATTTTATCCTATTATTGTTATATTTTATTACCATTTTTTAAAACAGTAACTAATGTAGGACATGTGCTTCTCTACTACTTTAATATTTCCACATAACACACGTCAGGATATGTTTACATTCACCATATTTTACACAGACACATTTCTCATCCTAACAATACCTGCCTTGTACAGTAGAGCCTCACTTATACGGCAGGTTAGGTTCCAGGCTAGTGCCTTAAAGCAGACATCGCCAAAAAGCAGAAAGCCATTTTTTCCACTTATAAATGCATATAAATGCAGACAACAAGCTCATACTAACTTATATTAAGTTAGCAATAGCACTAGGCATTAAAAACACAAAAAAAAGTAAGATACACACAGAGTACACTTATTACAGTGGTACCCCAACTTATGATGGTCCCCAAACACACCCTTTTATGTAAGTTTATTTTTTTAAATGCTTTTGTAAGTGTAATTTTGGGGGTCTAAAAGGACTAGTCTATTTTACATCATTTCTTATGGAGATAAATTCGTTTGGTAATGGCACTTGAACAGCATTCTGGAATGAAAAAATATCGTAAGTCGGGGTACCACTGTACTTACTTTAAAGTATATTAACCCTTTGGGGGTCGACAGGCCTTCTCGGAAACACGTTCTCAGGGTCGAAAATTTTTTGGAATTTTTTTTTTTTTTTCTTATAAATGATAGAGAATCTTTTTCCGATCATAACAACACCAAAAGTTGAAATTTGAATGAAAACTTGCGGAATTATGCTCTCGCGAAGTTATCGGTCTCGAAGATGTTTACGGATCGGCGATTTCACCCACTTTGAGCCCTATTTTTGGTCAATTCCAATGTTCCAGTCCACTAAAATCATAGCTATTTCGCTAGAACTCCATTTCTTCTATCGATTGAGTACAAGAAACTGCCTATTTACCAATTTCAACTACCCAAAATAGTGGTCAGAAAATGACAATTTGGCAAATTTCACACAAATTTCAAACGATGCCAATTTCAAAATAGGGTCCAGAATAAACAAGGCAAGACATTCCTGGCACTAAAATAACATCTTCTCTGTTCATTAGTCACGTCTCCAGGCCCCTCTTACATTACTTTAGCTTTCCATTTTTAATTTTTATTCTCACAAAAAATAGAAGATTTACTGTTATGTATACAACTGCATCATTGTAAAAATGGTATAAATAATATCAGCGCACTTGTGCAAGAATATTAGACTCACCAGTTGATGTGTATTGGACGCATGGTGTGATTTGTTTACTCTTGAACATCAGCGAAAATCTAACATTTTCGCTACTTTGAGCTCAATTTCAAGGTACTTGTCATTGTCAAACCAATCAAAATCATCTCTATTTCTGTAATATATCTTTCATTCTATCGAATAAGACCAAGAAAACCAGAATACAACCACAAATACCATACGAAAATACACCCGAAATTCGCTGTTTTAAACGGTCAGAGTTTTTTTTTTCTCATTATGCACTGCGTGCTTCAGGATTTTTTTTATACTGCGCACACTGACCACGCAGACCCACTCTTTCATATGTAGGCCTGCCAGCTTTCTTCCACCAGATTTGAAGGCACTAGAATTTAGGCGTACAAGTACGTGATCGACCCTGGCTGCAATGACGTACTAGTATGGGACCGACCCTCAAAGGGTTAATACCTTAATATTATACACTGTAGGAGATATATGTTATTATACTATAAAGGATGTATACTAGGAATAAGGTAAAAAGAGTTATTTACACTTACATGTATGTTAGCTAAAAAAATAAAAAATCATTCTAATCCCTTTCTCTCGCTACATTTATTAGGTGCCTTTTGGCTCTCTTCTTGAACTGACAAATGAAACCTTCTCAGGGGACAAACTTGCCAATTAGCTAACATATTTAATAAACTTTAAATAGTAAGTAAGTAAGTTTATTCAGGTATACACAAATACATTTACATAGATTATCATACATAGCAGCATATGTGTAGAGAACCTAGGATAACCCAAAAAGTCAGACAGAGTGACTTATCTCCATTGGGGTCCTTTTAGTACCTTAATATTATGCAATGTAGGAGATATATGTTATATTATAAAGGATATACAGTGGTCCCTCGGTTTTTGCTGAAAATTCGTTCCAGAATACTGCTCAAGTGCCATTACCGAACGAATTTACTTCCTTAAGAAATAATGTCACGTAGGTTAGTCTATTTCAGACCCCCAAAAATACACTTGCAACAGCACTTACGAAAATACACTTACATAAATGTTCGAGTTTGGAGATGCACGAAAACCGAGGGACCACTGTATGTATACTAGGAATAAGGTAAAAAGAGTTATTTACATTTACATGTGTGTTAGCTAAAAAAATAAAAAATCATTCTCCTCCCTTTCTGTCGCTACATTCATTAGGTACCTTTTGGCTCTCTTCTTGAACTGGCTCATGCTATGGCTGACTTTGACATGTGCAGGCAGTCTGTTCCATTCCTTTATTGCTGTACAATAAAAGGTGTTTGAAGCCTGGCCACTGACTGTAGGTACTACAAAGTTGTGCTCTCTCCCCCTAGTACTATGACTGCTTTGGTTCCCAGCCTTGACAAAATTGGCAGCAAGATATTCTGGACACTGTTTGTGAGCAATTTTATAAACTTGATTTAATTTAAGTTGTTTTACTCTGTCTTCAATATTTATTATTATTATTATAATCAAATAGAAGCGCTAAATCACAGGGGTTATACAGCGCTGCAGGTTATTGCAGGATGCAGGGAGAATGGGTTGTAAGAGGGAGATGGATGATTAGTAGGGTATGGAGTGCAGCAGGATGGTGGATAGTGCAGGGATAGAGGGTAGCAAGAGATCAAGGTAGAAGGGACTGAGGGAGGTGCTAGAGGTATAATCTTCAGAGTTTGTGTAGTAAGTCAGTTTCTGTCAAAACGTCCTTCAATATTCAGCATATCCAATTGTTGTAATTCATCCTGGCCTACATGTTCTCTTGGGCCCAGGTCCAGGATGAATCTTACCATTTTGTTCTGGGTGATTTGCAGTTTATCTTTGTTTTTTGTCAAGGCAGAGTACCATGAAGAGCAAGCGTAGTCCATATGACATTTTACAAGGGCTAGACATAGGGTCCTGCGAGCCTCAGTAGGTAGACACTGTGCTTGTCTGTAGAGGAACTTCAGTCTGGCATTCGCTTTCTTTACTACACTGTTCTCTATCAATTCTCCTGACATTAATGGGTTAAAGGGGATTCCCAGATATTTTACTGAGGAAACTGAAGTGATAGATTCCCCATTACACCGGACATTAAAATTATTTACCCTTCTCAGTTTATATTTCGTGCCAAAGAGTATGGCTTCTGTTTTCCCGAGGTGTAACGATAGTTTGTTGTCTACTAACCATTTGCTGCAGGACTCCAGTTCCAGTGTTAATACATTAGCTATATCTTGTGGGTTTTTATCTGACACTAACAGAACACTGTCATCCGCATACAGTAGGAGTTTGCACTTGACACTGATGGGCATGTCATTTACATAACACAGGAATAATAAGGGACCCAGAATACTACCTTGGGGAACTCCACATGCTATCGGCAGTGGTTCTGATTCTGTTTTGTTGATTTTGACAATTTGTTTCCTGTTGCTAAGATAGGACTTAAACCAGTCTGTGGAACCTATGCCGATAACTTTAAGTTTCTTACATAATATATTGTGGTTGACAGTATCGAAGGCCTTTTGCAAGTCTAAAGTTACCATTCCTATGAGGTTCCCTATAGACATTTCAATTCTCATGTAATCCATCAGATTAATTAGGGAGGTGTCGATTGAGTAAGATCTCCTAAAGCCTGATTGGTAACTATGAAGAATGTTGTTGTCATTAAGATACTTAACTACTTGGCAGTACACCGCCCTCTCTAGAATTTTGGATATTACACTGAGTATACTAACAGGCCTATAGTTGCTGACATCAGACCTACTATTTTTCTTGAAGATAGGAGTAACTCTGGCCTCCTTGAACCCCCTCTGGCACTGTATTAGTGGTGATGGACAAATTTATTATGTGAGCAATGGGGATTGCCAGTTCAGAGGCACCATCTTTTAGGAACTTAGACGGGATGTTATCTGGGCCCGTGCTCTTAGTTGGGTTTAACCTGCTTAGTTCTTTTTGCACGAAGTCATGAGATACACTTACTAGTTGACAACTGTTTGGGGTTACTCCTTTATTGGTATAGTATGTTTTAAACTTATCAGAGTCTGTGTTAAAGGTATTTGATGCAGCTGGTAGCTTACTTACTAATGCTGATGCGACAGTTGTGTAGTATGAATTAAAACAATTTGCCACTTTAGTTGTTTCGTGGCATACCTCATTATCGACATTTAGTACTATGTTAGATCTATCTATGGGTTTATGGCTATACCCCAACTGTTTGAGTTGTTGCCAGAGCTTTCTAGGGTTATTCTTGTACTCTTCAATTTTTGAGCAATAGTGCCTTACCTTTGTGCCTTTTATAAGCCTCTGCACTCTGTTCCTCACCCTTTGGAATTCATTTAGTGCTGCAATATCCTGTCTGTTTGCCTTAAATCTTTTTATCAACTGGTCTCTGAATTTCATATTATCTAATATCTCAGTAGTCACCCAGGGTTCAGTTCTTCGTTTAATCCTAACCTCTTTAACTGGTGCAATATTATCAAGGATGGCAGTGCATTGTTTTGAATTTTTCCCAGGCATCATTTATGTCCGTGCAACGTGTTATCACTGACCAGTCACAATTGTGTAGCATATTTACCAGTGTTTCTTTACTGTAGTTTCTAGTTGACCTAACTTTTATTGTCCTGTGTAGGCCTATCCATTCCCTAGTGATTTTCCTGGTACAGTAAATGATGAAATGATCACTAAGGCCTGTGGTAATGACGCCTGACTGATTAATGTTCTCAGAGCGGTTACAAAATATGTGGTCAATTAGGGTGGCTGAGAACTGTATGATCCGGGTTGGTGTATTAATTAGTTGCATGTAACTATTTAAATCCAGAATTTGCTTATATCTTTTACATAGCCCGTTATTTTGCTGTTGAAAACAGATATTGAAGTCTCCTAGTATTACTGTCTCGTCATTGTTATCAAGTCCGGACAAGACTCGAAAAGTCCTCTAATAAATGGTCATGGTTGGGAGGGCGGTAACTAGTTCCTACTAAGATGGGTTTGGTCTTGGGAAGCAACACTTCAAACCATAGAATCTCCAGTTTATTGTCATTTTAGTCAGTTCTTGGATTATAGGCTAAGTCGTTCCTTATGTAGGCACATACCCCACCACCTTTTCTATTCCTATCTAAGCGTTTTATATTGTAACCTTCTATTTTGACCTCATCATCAGTCACCGTATCATCCAACCAGGATTCAGAGATGGATATAACTGCCGCCCTAGTTCTGTTAGCTAGAATCCTAATCTCTGCCAATTTTGGAAGAAGTGATCTTGCCTTGACATGAATAAAATGAAGGCCTGTTGTTATAAAACAATCATAATCATCAATATATGGCAAGGGGTCATTAGCATTAAAAATAGGTAAATCAGTGTCATCATTGCTAAAGGGTAACTGTGCCAAAGTGCATTTGTTACAAACAAAATGAAATCTGGCACCATTACCATAACTGAACACACATCCATTATGCACCCACCTCTTACACATTTTACATACAGTAAGTTTACTGTTCTTCTTTCGTACCTTAGTGCAGTGTATACAGATGTCTGGTGGTGTCTGAGATATTAAGAATGGTTCTAATGCTTCACATTGACCTATCTGTGCATTACATATAGAGTTAAGGTTATCATTCCAAGCTACTAGACCATCATTATCACCATGACTTATCTGTCTGTTTTGCACCTGTACCATAGATTGAGGTCCTGGATTAGTATGGATATCACCACTTAATAGCGCCACTATAAAAGCTGTGCACCACTGTTTTTGTGTGGATATGTGGGGTTGCCATACCTTGCGGCGATAATGGCACTTACGTTTCTGGTAGGATGGCCAATGTTGGGCTTTCACTTTCCAGAGAGCTATCACCTCATTCACCTTTTCCAGTCCCCATGACTGATTTCCTTCTTCAGAGAAATGAAGTATAATGATAAATATAATTATGGCAGTCTGAACCCCTCTTATGCCAGCCATGGTCGCTCTTCACTCTTTATCACTTCACAATAAAAATTTGTTTTCTTTTCTTTACTTTTTATTAAAAAGAAACCACTGATCCTATCAGACACCTAGCAATGCCTAGTAGCTACTCTAGAGATCACCACTGGTTACTAGTAAATTTTCTGTTATCACATACCCGGATTACCCCTTACTTGTCCCCTTACTTCAGAAACCCCCCTTTACTCCTCACTTCATATTCCGGCTTACCCTATCACACTTCTATCTCATTTCCATCCTGGCAGGGTAAAAAGAAGTTTTAATCAAAGGCGATGTCTGTCCAAAGCCCCATCAATCCCATTTAGCGGGGCTTGTCGGTGTTGCTATTCCTCGTAGAGTGGATGTGTCAGCCATTTTTAAAAGCAGCGAGGAAAAAAAGGCCCCTGCACCCTGACAGATTCCTTGGAGTTTTGTCGTTAGATTTGGCGTTTTCCCTATGTTTCCCTCCTAATGTACACTGGTCATTTAATATGGAAGTCAGCTATTGAAAAAATATCTTTAGCACTGAAGGAAAGAACCGCCGGTATAGCCTGACAGTTTCCTGGAGTTTGTTTTGTAGATTTAGCGGTTTCTCCTGTGTTTCCCTCCCATTAACACTGCTGCAGTTAATATGATTGTCAGCTATGTATTTATTGGTTGGAGTATGCATTTATTGGTTGGAGTATGTATGGTTGGAGTATGCATTTATTGGTTGGAGTATGCATTTATTGGTTGGAGTATGCATTTATTGGCTGGAATATGCATTTATTGGTTGGAGTATGCATTTATTGGTTGGAGTATTCATTTATTGGCTGGAATATGCATTTATTGGTTGGAGTATGCATTTATTGATCTTTTACTGGTGGTGGTGTGCTTTTCTCAGAGGATGCTTAGCACTGATTTTTTGTTTGTACAGGTTTTAATTTGCCCATTTCATTAATTTGGTTTATGTGCAATAACTGGAGAATGCATCTTCTCTTTGGCTTCAAAACTTACTTGCAGGGGTATCTTGCTTAGAGGAAAGGTTGGAATGATTTTGGGTTGTGTCAGTGTCCCAGTATTATCGAAGAAATGGGAAAGTTGAAATACTCTCCTGATTTCCATGTGACAGTTTGTGAAGGGCTCACCTGATTAGCTTCAAACCATAATGATGACAACCTGAGAATACAACTTCTGAGCAACCTCATACTTAATGTTGATGTATTTTGGCATACTGTATTGGTCTATGCAGTAACAAGAAAATACCTCTTCTGATTGACATTAAGCTTTCAGAGCTGGAGGGTTCAAATTGCTTTTTGGTTGTGTAGGTGCTGATTTGCCATTTTTTGTTGAACTTTGATTGTTCCCATGTAATAACTTGTGAATGCCTCTTCTGATTGGCTTCAAATTTCCATTGCTGTTATTTAATTACATTAGAAAGTCATGTTGCATTGAGGTTAGAGATTAGAGGTGAAGGTAAATTCACAAGAGCCTCCACCTTCAGAGAAGAAGGTTTAATACCTTTCCCTGAAATTTCATACCCCAGATATTCAATAGATCTGGTTTTCAACACTGACTTATTCTTATTCAGTACTACATTATGCTCCTGTAAAATATTCAACACCTGCCTGAGTCTAACATCATGCTCAGCTTCTGTGGCACCACATATTATGATATCATCTAAATAGGATGCTACCCCATCTAGTTTAACAAACAATTGGGAAATAAATTTCTGGAAAATACCAGGATATGAGGAAATTCCAAATGGTAATCTCTTATATTTAAAAAGTCCCCTGTGGGTATTAATTACTAAAAGTTGTTGGCTCCCCTCATCTACAGGTATCTGTAAATAAGCATCCTTTAAATCTAATTTTGTAAATATTTTACCTTTACCCACTACAGACAATAATTCCTCAATCCTGGGTAAAGGTTATCTTTCACAATGAATTTGTTGATATACATATTTAAAATCCCCACAAATTCTCATAGACTTAGAGTCAGCCTTCAGTACTGGTACAATAGGTACAGACCATTCACTATGCGATATAGGCTCAATAATGCCTTTCTGCACTAAATTTTCTAATTCTTCCTCAATCATCTCTTTGTGAAAAAATGGTACTGGCCTTGCCTTCACAAACTTAGGGACAGCATCACTTTTCACATGAATTTTTCCCACGATGCTGGAGATAGGTTTACTAGAATCTACCCTAAAATTATCTAACATTTCTTCAGCACTGTCTAGTTTGTTAATTTTGGTAGATTCATCCAATCCAGCAAGGTAAATCCCTACCTTTTTCATGAGGTCTTTCCCACACAAGTTACTATTATTGGATTTCACTACATAAAACACTTGTGACACCTCTAATTTATTATATCTTACCGGCAAAACCACCTGTCCCAGAAGGTTTATTTTCCAATTATCATATGCAGTTACCTTCCTAGAACATGGTTCAATGTGCCCCTTTACTGCCTCTACCCAGTCTTTGGATAAAGTCGAGATGGACGCCCCACTGTCAATCTCAAAAGGTACCTTTTTATTGTTAATAATAAACCAATATTTCTCTGCCTTCATGGAAAACACTATCCTCTAAGGCATATAAGCTCATCACTTCCTCATCTGCTGAACTATCTCTGCCATCCAGCACCTTAACTGACTTTGTTCTAGGATATCTAGGTGACTGCTGTGTCCTTGCTGTCCTGTTTTTGTCAATACTGATTTTGATACAGCCTTAGGAGACACTTTTGAAGATTTCTCTCACACACTCTTCTCAAGTTGCCTTTCTTATGACACTTATTACAGAAAGTCTTTAAACCTACAAGTACTACTACTGTGCTGGAACCCACAATGTTTACATTTCACAGCATTAATCACTTGTACCGCAGGAGCAGAGTTCTGATCTGTAACAAATGCCTGTTCCAAGTTCAAAAGTTTGTCAAATAGTTTTGCAGACTGCACACTTTGCAAATCCAAATTTTCTGCAACTAGGTGAGGAAAATACACTTCATCCACCACCGCCATAAACAACTGGTCCCTCACTCTGGGGTCAAATTGTCCCCCAAAGGTACAGTTCACAGCCAACGCTTTTAAATCTGTATATAATTCATGCAAGGACTCACCTTGTCGTTTCTTCCTCTGCTGAAAAGCCAACAAACTGCGGTGGTAGGCTAGTTTCACTGCATAATAACTTTTCAGTGCCACGACCAAGTCGTCGTAACACTTCGTGTGTGGTAAATCTGGTGCACACACATTACCTAAAACACTGTAAGTTTCTGATCCCAGTGACACTAGCAAGAAATTCCTCTTGTTATCTTGCTCTTTAATTCCTAAGTGAGCGAAATTGGCTTCCAACAAGCTTAGCCAAAGCTCCAAAGAAATTTTACGTGGGTCGAAAGGCTCCAACCTTCCTTGTGATGCCGCCATGCCGACCATTGTTGCTGCTTCTGTAGATTTTAATAATCACCGCTCTTCTGCAACGTCCTCGGCTGCCACTATCCCTACTACTTCAGGCCACATTGGCCCACTATCCTTGGCTCTGATGATCCCATCCTCGTCGCCACTGTAGTGGTTGTAGGTTAATAAAAGCCAGAGTACAATAACAATTGTATACTCTCCATGGCCGCTCCATAACAACAACAAAAATAACAACTATAAATGACTGACCCAAACAAACATAGTATTTAATCCTCCTACTGCTCCCAACCCCTTACACTAGGCTTATGGGGATATAGGAATACCTTTCTCAGAGTATTCAGTGACTGTAACACATCTAGTTGGAACAGCATTTCGCTTTGTGTAGAGCTTTATCACGTCATGAGCTAATAATAATCTAAGACCAGCCCAAAACTCTAAGGTAATGAACAACTTACAATTGTCAGTGACAAAACATTATATATCTGATAATACATATGCATCTTCCAATACACAAATAATCTTTATAATATTGTATGTGGTTACCATATGTCCTGCTTGTTTTTTATTCTATCAGCCAAAATTGGTATATCCATGCTTGTCTGTGTAGAGAAATTCACTAAGTTAATATAGTTCAAAACCAGTATTTGTGTTAGAACAGGTCATACTCCATATAATGGCAATATTTGCAAATTAATGACATTGATTTCCATTAGACTTTATTGTTGAGTCATGATAATTAAGTATACTTTTTCTTCATGATAATGAAGTATACCTGTTTTTATGAAGACAATTAAGCCCTTTTGAGTAAAAAAGTATATATAGTATGTAATTTTTTCTGTACGCTACTGTATATCAATGATGCATTTTTTTTTTCAGTTGGACATACTTTTTCATGGGTCTGTGTGGTCACGTGAATATAATCACAGTCAAGTCATCTCTTTCTCTGAGGGTTCTCTACTAGTGCGAGCACAGTTGGTACTTAATTCAGCAGATGTGGCTGCAGCTCAAAAATTAGGCACTGCATTTCTTCGAGGCCTCCACAATCGTCATGGGCACGAATGGCTTGGGAAATTTTCTGTTGATATCACGTCCATTAGATTCACAGAAGTGTCAGTTGACTCCTTACCTCTTTCCACAACCACTCCACCCACAATCACAACTGTTGGAGTTGAGGAATCCTCTACTATTGTTATGGAAACCTCACATCGCCTTAATGTTGGGTGGGGAGAATGGGGACCTTGGTCATCTTGCTCCCCTTGCTTACCACGCTATGACCAAATCAGAACTAGAAAGTGCCGTCTAGAGGCAGGTCGGTGTCATGGTCAGCAGTATTGAACCATGTTTGCCTTCAGTCTTAGGAGGTCAACCCAGGGCACTGGTGGTGATATGGAGACAAGACAATGCCAGTGTGATCAAACTTTTTATACTACTCCCACTACAACTACGACAACAACTACCACTACCACTACTACAACTACAACTACCCCTGCTCCATGGAAGGATGAACAGCCACAGAGAGAGGAACGAATAGATGAAATGAGTACAGGTAAATTAATATTTGCTTAATATTTAAACTTGCATTATGTCAGTTTAACACTCATGACATTGACCATGCACATAATTGCAAAATATTTTTATCCTACTTGCCAAACAGAGATACAGGGAATATACTAGAGTTAATTTAATAAGTGTAAAGGGTCAAGAATTTTCAGCACCATCTCTTCATACATAATGGAAATTACCAACAGAAGGAATTTGTAAGTTCCTCAAGTCAGTTCCTGATCAGCCACGCTGCAGTGCCAATACTGAACGGCATGCGGGTAGCACCAACAGCCTTGTTGATCAGGCCATCAACAAAGATGCCTAGTCAGGGACAGAGGCTCATGGTCTGTGACCTTGTGGTACTATATGTCACAATACATGATCTTCTCACATTTTGTTTGGCCAGTCCGGTTAAACCTTGCATATTAATTTAGTAGAAAAATTACCATAAGCTAAATGTCAGTCAAGCATTTTTGTAACAAAGATGAATGTTGCATTTCTTGACAAGTAATGCAGTGTCATGCTGTATAACTGACAAATTATATTTAAAGTAATACAGTGGTCCCTCGGTTTTTGCCGAAAATTCGTTCCAGAATGCTGCTCAAGGGCCATTACCGAACGAATTTACTTCCTTAAGAAATAATGTCACGTAGGTTAGTCTATTTCAGACCCCCAAAAATACACTTGCAACAGCACTTACGAAAATACACTTACATAAATGTTCGAGTTTGGAGATGCACAAAAATTGAGGGACCACTGTAATACCATTAAAATCTTATATGGTATTCAGTTTTAATGTTTAAGTTTTCATAGCATAATAAGTGCAGCTAAACAATAATTTTATGATGTTATTTTTCAAATTAAAGATACAGGTACCTGTTGAAATGAATTATTGTATGTACATTTAGTAGAGTGTCCAAAAGTTCATGATCAGTCTTTATTGAAACATATTGTAGGTACATCTTGAGTCACCTTGATGCCAGTGAGGGGCTTCTTGATCCAAGGAACTTTTCTTGACCTCTTCTTCCTTGGATTGAACCTGAATGCCTCCTAGTCTTCAGGCACTATATGACACCTATAGGTTTTGTGGCTCTCCATTTATGATTAAGATGATGAATTAGACACATGTGCAACAATGAATTAGACACATGTGCAACATGTGTCTAATCAGGTACTATATGACCCTGTGGGTTTTTGTGCTTCTCCATTTATGATTAAGATGATGAATTAAACGCATATGCAACATTCTGGCCAAAAGCCAGAATTTCTTGTTGATTATTTGGTTAATCAGACTGTTTCTTGCATCGCAACATGGTTGATATGATTAAACCTGTCTCATGATGATGATTGGAGGGAGAGAGTATGGAGGAGGTGAATGTATTCAGATATTTAGGAGTGGACGTGTCAGCAGATGGGTCTATGAAGGATGAGGTGAATCATAGAATTGATGAGGGTAAAAGGGTAAGTGGTGCACTTAGGAGTCTGTGGAGACAAAGAACTTTGTCCTTGGAAGCAAAGAGGGGAATGTATAAGAGTATAGTTATACCAACACTCTTATATGGTTGTGAAGGATGGGTGGTGAATGTTGCAACAAGGAGAAGGCTGGAGGCAATGGAGATGTCATGTCTGAGATCAATGTGTGGTGTGAATATAATGCAGCGAATTCGTAGTGGAAATTAGGAGGAGTGCAGGATTACCAAGACTATTATCCAGAGGGCTGAGGAGGGGTTGTTGAGGTGGTTTGGACATGTAGAGAGGATGGAACAAAGTAGAATGACTTCGAGAGTGTATAAATCTCTAGTGGAGGGAAGGTGGGGTAGGGGTTGGCCTAGGAAAGGTTGGAGGGAGGGGGTAAAATAGGTTTTGTGTACGAGGGGCTTGGACTTCCAACAAGCATGCATGAGCGTATTTGATAGGAGTGAATGGAGACAAATGGTTTTTAATACTTGACGTGCTGTTGGAGGGAAGCAAAGTAACATTTATGAAGGGATTCAGGGAAACCGGCAGGCCGGACTTGAGTCCTGGAGATGGGAAGTACAATGCCTGCACTCTGAAGGAGGGATGTTAAATGTTGCAGTTTTATAACTGTAGTGTAAGCATGCCTCTGGCAAGACAGTGATGGAGTGAATGATGATGAAAGTTTTTCTTTTTGGGCCACCCTGCCTGGTGGGAAACGGCCGATGTGTTAATAAAAAAATTATGAAATTGTAATAACACAATTGCCAAAAATTGTTAGCACACTGGCCTGTGAGTTTTAGGACTCACTTGCATAGGTTCAGTCTCCAATTATACTGTGATTTATTAAACCTTTTGTTGTTCACAGAGCGACTTGTGATTCTTGCTTACTTGGGGAAGTTTGTGTGGGTCTACAAGGTGAACCATATCCTACTTGTCGAACAGCTCGAGATTCTGGAGATAGAACAGGTAAGTGCCTTCATTGAAGAATCGTGTACAGTATTTCAGTAGATTTCTTCCTTACTGTAATACAGCACTCAGATTATGAGAAATTACTTCAGACTTTCTGGTAATTTCAGATTTAGATACTAATCCCAACTGTATAAAATAATTTTTTTGAAAACACTGAAAACTGTATAAAGAAATCCCAGGAGGTAATTTGGAATGCATTCATAACAAATGAACTTAAAGGCTGGCAATTTTGCCTAAAGTTAGTGTATATAATAATAAAACCAACTAGAGTGCAAGAAACCCTTGACCTTGTTCACGAATGAAGATGATCTACTGTGAAACATTGGTGCCAAACAAATTTTGGCATACACTGAAATTTAGATCTAGATAGCTGTAGCTCAAAACAAATAATCTTGGGGTCTTTTAATAAATTCAGTTTAATTAATAAATGTATTAAGTGGAACATAAATTAATCTTACTCATTTATATTTATATTTATAGTTATATATACATTCCGGTTAACGATGGTCCCCAAACTCGCCCTTTTATGTAAGTTTATTTTTTTTAAAAGCTTTTGCAAGTGTATTTTTGGGGTCTAAAAGGCTAGTCTATTTTACATTATTCCTTATGGGGATAAATTGTTTTGGTAATGGGACTGAACAGCATTCTGTAACGAAAATATCGTTAACCGAGGTACCACTGTATACTGTAGGGTGCTATCCATGGGGAAGTGGAACAGAA
>WNWK01038928.1:0-17695 GCA_009830355.1 Cherax destructor
AAAGGCGGGGCTAGGGCTATGAATAAATTTTTTCCCCCAAATTAGGTGAATGCACACACACAAAAAATTCAAAACACAAAAACCCCCCTCACATTGGAACTAGCCTATAAAAAAAAAGGGCGGGGGGGAGGATGAAAAAGCCGGTGAACGGGGGAAAAGATTGAGGGGGAAAAAAGGAAGAATGGTCAAAAAAGCCAAGAGAAGGATGGAACAAGAGGGGAAAGGAAGCTATGTGAGTTTAAAAAAAAGGGGGAAGTAGAGGATTGATGGGGGAAAAAGGGGAAGCTGCAAGCTGAAACTGCAAAAGGCCAGGATACAGGTTAAAAAATGAACTGAAAAAAAAAGCAGGACATAGACCCAAAAAAAAAAAAAGGGGGGCATGGCATAAAAGGAAAGGTACAGCAATCTTTAAAGTCCCCATGGTAGTACCCCTCACACAAACGTTACATCCCCACAGGGACTGGGACTCGACCACGGGGGATGAGGACTGGGTTGGATTTGGGGACTGGGGACTATTAACATTCTTCATTTTTAAAAATTATTAATTTCAACCTTTTAAAGAGATGTAGGTCGAGTCCTGCTCCCAAATGACTGCCCTGACCACCTGTTGCTGCTGCGGTACAATCAGGTACGGGGGAAAACAGTAAACAGCAGATATAATTAGGTACTCAGGGGGGGTACATAAAGGTACTCGGGAGGAAAATCAGATCTCAGGAGGTACAACCAGGTACTCAGGATGTACAGTCAGGTACTCACAGGTACAACCTGTTCCCAAAAAAATTAACACTAACGCACAGGGGTGTGAACTAACACATAGGTTTTTATAACCTAACCCCAAGGTTCTCCCAAAAAGGGGTTTTTTTTGGGAGTGTGTCTTTTCATGACCAGGATTTTTGATGGATCAGGCGAATTAACCTGTCTGTTGTGGTTTCACGCAACCCGGGGAACCCAACCCTGCTGGTCAGTTACTGGTTTTTGGTATTTGTCCAGCCCCCTTTTGAAGACATCCGGGGGGGCTTGAAGACAGCCACGGGATCTTAAAGTAGCCAAGATCTTGAAGACAGCTAAGTCTTAAAGACAGCCAGGAGGTCAACAAAGACATGGGAGTTTTAGGGCAGCCACAGTTCATAAGGACAGCTAGGGTCTTGAAGACAACTAGGAGTCTTGAAGAGACAGTGGGAGGTCTTGAAGACAGCTAGGGTCTTGAAGACGTAGAGAGAGTCTTGAGGGCAACCACAGTCTTAAAGACAGCCACGGGTCTTAAGAACATCCTTGGGTCTTGAAGACAGCTAGGGGTCTTGAGGCCAGCTGGGAGTCTTGAGGGCAGCTGTGGTCTTGAAGACAGGCTGGGGAGTCTTAAGGCAGCTAAAGTCTTGTTGAGAAGACAGTGAGTCTTGAAGACAGCCAGGGTCTTGAAAGACGGTAGAGAGAGTCTTGAAGACAGCCACAGGTCTTAGACCACAGGTCTTAAAGACGTCCTTGAATCTTGAAGACAGCTGGGAATCTTGAGGAACAGCTAAGGGGGTCTTGAAGACGGCAGGGGTCTTGAAGACAGCTGAGTCTTGAAGACAGCTAGGGTCTTAAGGGCAGCTAGGGTCTTGAAGACAGCTACGGAGTCTTGAAGACAGTGGAGTCTTGAAGACAGCTAGGGGGTCTTGAAGACAGCTAGGGGTCTAGGACAGCTGGGGTCTTGAAGACAGCTAGAGTCTTGAAGACAACTATGAGTCTAAAGACAGCTAGGGTCTTGAAGACAGCTAGAGGTCTTAAAGACAGCTAGGGATCTTGAAGCCAGCTAGGTCTTCCCGAGGCAGCTGTTGTCTTGAAGACATTGGGAGTCTTGAAGACAGCCACGAGTCTTAAAGCAGCCATAGTCTTGGGCATCACCCAGGTCTTGAAGACGGCTAGGGGGTGTGAAGACAGCTAGGGGATCTTGAAGACGGCTAGGGGTCTTGAAGACGGCTAGGGTCTTGAAGACAGCTGGGGTCTTAAAGACGTAGGGGTCTTGAAGACAGCTGCAGGTCTTGAAGACGAGTAGGAGGTCTTGAAGACGGCTAGGGGTCTTAAAGACAGCTGGATCTTGAAGACAGCTAGGAATTCAAAAGGCCAGCTAAGTGTGAAGACAGCTGAAGTCTTGAAGACAGCTAGGGTCTTGAGAGGCAGTAGGGAATCTTGAGGCAGCAACGGGTCTTAAAGACAGCTAAGGGTCTTTGAGCAGCTAGGGGTCTTGAGCAGCCACAGGTCTTGAAAACAGGGGTCTTGAGGCTGGGGTGCCAGAAGACAGCCACGGGTCTTGAAGAAACAGGGGTCTTGAAGCCAGCCCAGCAGGTCTTAAGGGCAACTGGGATCTTGAAGAGAGACAGCTAAGAGTCTTGAAAGAGACGACCACGGGTCTTGAAGAAAACAGGGTCTTGAAGACAGCTAGGGGTCTTGAAGACGGCTAGAGGTCTTGAAGACAGCCACGGGTCTTAGCAGAAGAAACAGGGGTCTTGAAGACCGGGAGTCCTAGCAGTAATCCTGTATACTTAAGTGGGATTAGTTGAACAAACATGCACCACCAAGTCTTCACCCCCACCGTCTGTCCGGTCTTTTGCTTTCAGTAGTGTTCCGTGTGCGGATCTGAATAGTTCCTCTAGAGTTTCCACGTGTAACACCAACATACAGGTGTTGTAACACTAACACCCTGGATGTTGTAACTATAACATGCAGGTGTTGTAACGCCAGCACTTAAGGTGTTGAAACACAGGATGTATCTTTTCGATTTTATTACAGGTTACTGGGTTACTAACTGACATCTTCTCTTCCTGTTACTGATGCTGCTGCTTCTGTACTGGTGCTACTGCTGCTACTGCTGCTGATGGTGCTGATGCTGGTGCACTGTGCTGCTGCTTCTGGTGCTGTGCTGCATTGTTTTAGTGCTACTGCTGCTGGTGGTTTTATGGTTCACTCTCTGTTACTTCTGGTGCTACTGGGATTACTGCTGTTGTACTGTATTGGTATTGCTCTGCAATTGCTACTATTGTTGTTGCTGCTGCTACTGTTGCTGGAGTTGCTGCTACTGGTAAACCTGTCCAACATCAGTCCCACAACTACTGCAGGTGAGAGTTGATGGAAGGCGGGGACTGGAAGAACCAGTCCCACTGGTGCTACCCTGATGGTGCAGCTCCTCAGATCTCACTCCATCTTCACCATCACTCTGGAGATGATGGAGGTGTCTGGGGACTCGGACTCCATCAGGAGTGGCAAGCTTAACCTAGTCGACCCTGGCAGGCTCCAGAGGGCAGGCCAGAGACGGATTAGTACCTCTCTCCTCCCTACCTGCAGTAAGAATAATAAATAATATTATTAATATTGTGATATTATAACAAATACTACTACCACTACTACAACTTTCTTTCTGTAACAACTACTATACCTAATAGTATAGTTTCTGGGGCCACGGGTGATCGTCTTGAGAGCTACGAGATCAACTTGTCACTGGAGTGCTCTAGGCAGCGTTATATCAGCTCTGGTGGATGTGAGTAAACACATACCTTACAGGGGACTCCAAGCTCCTGAGACTACTGCACTAGGTGGTACTAGGACTACTGCAGGTGGAGCATAGAACTTCTGCAGGTGGGTACTAAAAATACTGCAGGTGGGTGCTAGGACTACAAGGTGGACACTAGGACTACTGCAGGTGGAGCTTTCAGACTACTGCAGGTGGGCGCAGGACTTCTTACTGAGTGGGGCACAAGGACTACTGTGGGTACTGGGACTACTGCGAGTGGAGTGCCGGACTACACGGGCGGGCGTGAGACTCATTCAGGTGGGTTTCAGACTTCCAGATTGGGCATTGAGACTCATCTGGGTGGGCGAGACTCGTCCAGGTGTTCCACCACTGGTGTGAAGTGGGGCACTAGACGCAGTGAGACAGGTGAGAAATCTTCTTATGGAATTGATGCTACTCTCCTGTTCCGTTTGTATCCTCCTGGGTTATGTAATAATAATAATAATAATAATAATAATAATAATAATAATAATAATAATAATAATAATAATAATAATAATAATAATAATAATAATAATATGGAAATCCAGCGAGTTCCTTTAGTCTGTATTTAAGGAAGACCGAAGGTAGTTAAGGGGAATATCAATAAAGGAAAATGGAAGAACGTGGTCAAGGGTTACAACCTTGATTGTAAAGCTAATTTAGTTGGCAAAGTCTTAATAGGCTTACCACAACGCAATTAAGTGTTCCAGTAACATCGTGACGAGTTTCTGTATAGACAATCTTCTGAGGACCGGAAGACCGCCGGGGATTAAATGTCCTTTACGATAGAGGCAAAAGGAAATAGATTGGCACTAACATGCCCTCAGAGCTGGAATATGGAGGACAGCCACTGAAGAGATCATGAGATCGGACTTGCTTGGGCTGGCATGGCATGAGACAGATTCCTGAAGCCTCAGGGCGGTGAGACCTCAAGCCTAGTAATAACCTCACTAGCGTAGTTTATTCTGTGAGGTGTCTTGTTTCGATTCACAGGACTTGTTACTCCCGTCACCATAAAGGATTCCGATACAGGGGCGTGGAGACTGAGGCAAGAGATGGAACAATTTCCACAGAGATGCGTGGTGCCTCTGGGTGTGTTGTTGTGAGTTCAACCAAACCCTCGATTAAAATTCCCAGGACGGTGGGCCAGGAAGGCGGACCTACTCTGACATGTGTTTGCGCGCAAGCGCAGTTAAGTATGGTGCGTCTGTCTATGTCAAAGCAACTCAGAAGTTACAATCCAGTAACATCAGTCCCTCAAATCGAGTTGACAGCTCTTATTAGGTGTATAAACTAGAATGTTATTTTATAAGTATTCCAATCCTCAATCCTGGGCAGCCGGGAGAAATGATATTAGAAGTAAGTTAATTGCATGCAGAATCATTGTGGCTGAGCTTAGGTGATACAGTCCTAATCATCTCTTCCTTTAGCAGCTCCCCACAAGAAAACCCAGCTGACATGTTACCCGTGGTCCCACTCAGTAAATTCCTGGGTAATGAATTGAGTCCACACAAGACCCTAGCATGAAGGTGGGCTATCCCGCCACAGGAAGCCCACATCGCCAAGCAGAAATAGTCTTGAACACAATGTGATACCTAAGTCACGTGATGGAGTGTAGTATCATCGATAGGTAAACGTTGAGACTAACGTCTTATGTGCGTTGTATAGGACCAAAAGGAAAAAGTCCTTTGGTCTGATACTAGTAAAGCAAATTACAAAAATAGGCTTTTCTCAGTTGGCTGTATTCTTGAAGACTAAATCCACAAACCAGACTTAGTCTGGACTCTAGGACTCTACTTGGACTCAGGGTATAATGAGGTGCAGGGCAGGGATTCAAAATTTCTCTTTAGGAAATATATAACATCTGTGCAGGTGCCCAATAATGTTGGCTTACTAGGTTAATAACTGAATAAGACCGATCACCAAGTGTTGCATGGTGGACTACACGACACTATGACACTTTACGTAAATTCATCAGTGTTATTTAGGTGCAGCAAGACAGGGCAGGTGTGAACAGCTGAGGTATTTGTGTGCCTTGTCGGCATATTGACGGGTGTGCTTATTTATTATCCTGGTCCCCTGGCCTCCTCACCTTACCAACAAGGTGAGGCATATCGCCCCCTTTGAAGTCACCAGGAAGTGCGACCAGTGTCTGACCAAGGCACCTGGCAAAGTCCCTCTTGTGTTGTATTCACCTTTGCTACCACGAGAGACTGACCATTGGGAGTCTCACTGAGACATAGCTGCTGATCTTCATTAAGTTGTTCCCAGGAGATATGTAACTAGGAGGTTATGTCCCAGTTATTGATTTCCAGATCGAGATCAACTTTATTACTTGGCACTGCTTACCTCGCCAGGAATATTCCGAACAAACAGACGTCGGCAAATGCAGTTTCGACACTGTCGCTTTCAAAATTCATACCTCCCAGGGCCCTCCCTGGCAGGAGAGATTTTGAGGCTTGTGCATCGTAAAACGATGTCTGAAGAAAAGAGACTCTCCATCGTAAACTAGAATTGATCTAAGAAGAGTTCAGGACCGTAGTGACTGAAGTTGAGAACCAAATTAATAATTGACCTCTGATGCATGTCAGGCATTCTGATCTAAGAAAACCTTTAGATATGTGAGCGACGTCTTGAAGACAGTGATGTGATGAAGATCCCAGCACATGAAAGACTTGAAACCAACACAAACACAAGTTCATGCACCTTATACCATTAAATACTGGAGGATTATCTTACATCACCGAGAGACGCTGCTACGACGCCAGAATTTAATAATAGGAACGTCATTATAACCTGATGATATAGCAGTGATAATTGATGACGACTGTATGAAAGTCCAGATGGCCAATAGGAAGGATTGATGATATATTGGTGGGTAGTACTGTCAGTACAGTTGATGTCATGAGCAAGTCATATCAAGAACCATAGATGATTAGTACCCTTGAATTACATATCCACTGAGGGAAATCATCTCCCCTCAGATGACCGCGGAAACAGCTGTGACCTCACCACAAGACAGCTTAAGAGACTGGCTAACTGAGTGCTTATCCGGGGATCATGGACGTGACCTTATTTCAGCAGGGACTGAAACCGGGCCCCAGTGGGGGGACAGGGAGTTCGGAAGAGGTCAGTAACGAAAGAGCGCTGTAGTGTCTCAAGGTGCTACATTTAGTCGCCCACAACCCTAAATTGTGATGCTAATTTAGTTGTAAACCTTAATAGGCTTAGTATCAGTCTACAGTATAATTCTTCAGTTGATCTGGGCAGGGTCTAAGTTAATTAATAGTAAGTTCTAAGTCTTTCACCAATAGCCAAACACAATTGCACCTGAGGTGCCAATATAATAAGAAAAGAACGGGACTGTTGGCGTTACTCACTAAAATCTCTTGAACAGTGAGGACACTCTGATCAGGTCATAGACTGGACCGCCCGGGGCGTTGACCCCCAGAAACGCCCTCAGTGCCACCTCATAACGCCGGGTGTGTGACTCAGTTTGGTCTTTGAATTTCTCAAGGACTTCAGTAATGTCGCCCCCAGCAGACCTATACAGTGTTAACAGTAATGTTAACAGATATGTGTGTGGGAGGGGGATCCAGTTCATGGCCTAGAACCTTCTGGAAGAACAGGATCACCTCCTACACCTTTATAGAACACACCCTGTCTGTAGAGTAAATATTGTTATCTTAGTATGCTGGAATGGCAGGTGCTTAGATAAGATTTAATTGATGATCTGATTGATGTATTAGCTAATCCTAGTCAACTTCAAAAAGATGATGATGGTAGTGATGATAAGTGATTATAATCATAATAATAATACAAATAATAATAATAATAATAATAATACAAATAATATTAATAAATATAAATAATAATAATACCAAATAATAATAATACAAATATTAATAATATTTTATTAATAATAATAATATAAATAATAATAATACAAATAATAATAATAATGCAAATAATAATAATAATACAAATAATAATAATAATAATAATAATAATAATATGTATTAATAATAAATATTAATAATAATATATATATATATATATATATATATATATATATATATATATAATATATATATATATATATATATATATATAATAATATGTATATATATATATATATAATATATAATATATATATATATATATATATAATATATATATATATATATATATATATAATATATATATATATATATATATAATATATATAATATATATATATATATATATATATATATATATATATATATATATATATATATATATATATATATATATATATATATATATATATATATATATTATGTGTTGCAGGAGTGGGAACTCGAAAGCTCACAGCCACTAACATTCGATAGCTACTAGGTCCTATCTCTCCTGCTCCGCAGGCTTTATCTTTTCTCGTCTTAAAGTTATGTATAGTTCCTGCCTCCACTTCACTTTTCAGACTATTCCATTTCCTGACAACTCTGTGACTGAAATATTTTCCTAACATCCCTTTGATTTATCAGTGCTGTTCCAATTGTGACCCCTTGTTTCTGTGTCCATCTCTAGGACATCCTGTCTCTATCCACCCTTATCATTCCACGTATTTTGGCAAGTGGGTATCATGTCTCTCCTAACCCTCCTGTCCTCCAGTGTGCGTCAGTCCTACTTCCCTTAACTTCATTCTTCGTGAGACTGTTTCTTAGCTCTTGAACTATTATTTTCCAAACCTTTTGCACTTTCTCTAATTTCTTAGTGTGCTTGACAAGTGTGGGTTTCCAAACTGGTGCTGCTGCTCCAGTATGGGCCTGACGTGCACGGTGTACAGTGTTTTGAGCGATTCCTTACTGAGGTATCGGAGCGCTGTTCTCAGGTTGCCAGGCACCCTTATGCTGCAGCAGTTATCTGGTTGGTCTGTACTTCCGGAGGCCGTGATTCATGATATACTCACCCCCAAAGATCTTTTCTCAGCAGGTAGAGGTTTGCAGTGCGCACAGCCCACCTAGTCTGCTCAGTCTCAGTCTTCTTACCCTTCCCGATCTCCACTTGACTTTGCATTTAGCTGGTTTAAGTGAGTGAAGAGTGAGTTTGTGTATGTACTCACTAGTTGTGGTTGCAGAATTAGTCTGGCCTGGCCCCCGCCTCTTCTGGCCGCCATGGGTCACTCTCCCTGCGCCACATGAGCTATCCATGCCTCTTCTTAAAAGCTATATATGGAACCTGCCTCCACTACATCATTTAAACTATTCACTTCCCGACCTCTGTGACTGAAGAAATGCCTAGCATCTCTGATTCATCTGAGTCTTCAATTTTAACTAACAATCCCCTTGTTGCTGTGTCCATCTCTGGAACATTCTGTCTTTGTAAACCTTGTCAATTCCTCAATATTTATATGGGTATCATGTCCCCATCTCTGTCCTCCAGTGTCGATGGTCGGTTTCCCTTAACCTCTCTCGTAGGATATGCCCCTTAGCTCTGGGACTAGTCTTGTTGCAAACCTTCTCTAGCTTCTTTACATGTGGCTGGAGTGTGGGTTCTGAAACTGGTGTATGCTCCAGTATGGGCTAGCATTTTAGTGTACAGGGTCTGGAACGATTCTTTATTAAGATGTCAGAATGCTGTTTTAGGTTTGCTAGGCGCCCATGTACTGCAGCAGTTATTTGGTTGATGTCTTCCTCCAGTGAGATGTGCCTGGTGTTATACTCACCCAAGATCTTTTCATGATTGAGGTTTGTAGTCCTGCATTTAGACCTTATTCCGTCTGCAGTCTTTTTGCCGCCCAATCTTCATGACTTTCACTTAGTAGGGTTGAACTCCCAGGAGCCAATTGCTGGACCAGACTTGCAGCCTGTCCAGATCACTAATAGTCTGCCTGAACTATGTTGGATTGAATTCTTTCTCATCAACTTCACATCATCTGCAAGCAGACACTTGGAGTCTATTCCTTCTGTCACATGTCATTCACAAATACCAGAAACAGCACGGTCCTTGGACTGACCTGTGGAACCACTCCATCAAACACTCTGACACCTGCGCCTGCGTGCATGACTCGCTGCTGTCTTCCTGGCAGGTATTCTGATCCATTGTGGTGCAGCTGTTACCCCTCCCTGGTCCTCCAGCTACTGCACTAATCTTGTGGAACTGTATCAAGCATGCCACAGTCAGAATAACACAATCTACCACCCTCTCTCTCTTGTCTTACTGCCATCACCCTGTCGTAAAGACTCCAGTGAGTTGTGACATGGGGATTTCCGTCCTGAAATCGTGTTGGCCCATTAATTTGATAAAGCTCATTCTTTCTAGGTGCTCCTTTCTCTGATTATCTTCTCCCTTGACCTTGCATACTATACATAATAAAGTGACACTGGTCTGTAGTTTAGTGCTACGTTCATGTCTCCCTTTTTAAATTGGAACTACGACTGCTGTCTTCCATACATCAGGTAGTTGCCCTGTTTCGATAAAAGATGTGTTGAAGAGATTGTTGTTAGAGTACACAGCTCCTCTGCTCCCTCTGTCTGGACCACTTGGTAGGATATTATCCATTTATCGCCTTTGAGGTATCTAGTTAGCTTAGTAGCCTCTTCACTTCCTCTTCAGTTGTGTGTATTGTGTCCAGCACCTGATGAGCACTTTTACCTCTCACGCCTTTCTGGGTATGTCTCCTCTGTGAACACCTCTTTGAATCTCATGTTGAGCTCCTTACTCACTTGGCAGTCATTTCTTGCCCGGCCCTCCCCTCCTTCATACTCAAGCCTGATCACACTGGTCCTTGACTGCTTTGTTCTCCTGATGTGGCCACAGCAGCTTTGGGGTCAGATTGCTTTCCTGCTATGTCATTCCGTATATCTTTGAGGCTCCCTTCTTACCTGTGCATATTCATTTCTGGCTCTACAGGCTGCTCTAACATCCTCCTGGTCCTTTGCCTTCTGTACCTCTTCATTTTCCTGGCACACTTGGTTTTGGCTTCCCTGCCTTGGGTGAACCATGGGCTCATCCTGGCTTTTTACTTCCTCCTGTTACCCTTGGAGGGTGTAGCTCCTCCTCAGCTTCCTTGCAAATTGTTGTCATATGTTCCATCATCTCGTCTACTGACTTCCCTGTGACTCTCTGTATCTACATATGAACTCCGTGCAGGGAAGTTCTTCATGCCCACGTAGTCACCTTTCTTGTAGTTTGGCTTCATTCATTGCAGCCCTTCCCTGCTTCCTCCTCCACTTGTAACTCTACTATGTATTGACTTAGAACCATGTGATCACTGGCTTCAAGGAGGCTTTTCATATGTGATATCCTCAATATCTGCACTACTCAGGGTGAATACTTGTCCAGTCTGCGCTGGGTTAGTGTGTGTGTGTGTGTAGAGAGAGTGAGAGAAAAGGAGAAGAGAGAGAGAGAGAGAGGAGTCATGCATGTGCACAAAAAAAAAAAAATGTCATTAAATATCCAACAACTGTACTATGATGATATATAAGAGGATGATCACTGCATGACCTGTGGGCCATACTGGGCAGGTCCTTCTCAAATCCAACTCACTAACAAAAATGTTGCCAGCGAGTTTCAATACCCAAGCAATAGCTTGCAGTAACCTGCATGACATGTTTCCAGACACGCAGTACCAATGTATTCCAGCACAGTGGCTTTCTTATCCCCATTTTGTGTAGAAGTCTACATTACTGTACAGGTGGAAATGTAACCCTGCAAACATATATAAAACCTGTCGAGATAGAGTACTCACTTCTGCCTGAGAGGGCATTAGCCAGAAGATATATTCAGGACTCTGTAAAAAAATAGTATTTGTTATAATGAATCAAACAGTGTGACAAATTAAATAACAATCTAATAAATATTTAATTTATTGTCATCATAAGTGAGAAACCAAATATCAGTATACTTGGATTGGAAGCTGACAAAATAAATGATAAATCATGTAAACATTTGCAATAATTCATTCTGTACATTTAACATGTACACTTCTCAGAATCATAATTTACATTACTAGAGTAACTTTGAATGCATCAGTACCTAGTTTCACAGGGTTTCCTCCATAAGAATACCTACTTAATGATACAATTATAGTGAATGTGTTCTAATTATATGAAGCAAAATCATGTAACATTTTATCTAAAGAATTAAGCAGGTTGTAATTCTACAAGATGCTTATTAATTTATAAATATTGCATAAATACTGTGTTACTAAGGAAGTATTTCAAAATTCTTTAAACATCACTAAGTTGCAAATTGCTAAGTGCTCATCATTATAGACAGTAACATGGTGTGCTTCCAGGAAACCTATTTACTTCCACTAACTCCTAATTACATACATTTTTATAAAGCCGTAATTATAATTCTATCTACGGAGAGGATCTGTATCAGCAGGTTAGGTTCTGAGCTGCTGCTGTAAAACAAAAATTGCTGTAAGTGAAGCATTGCTTTTTCACTTTCAAATGCAAATAAAAAGCCTGATAACATTTTAGATTATCATATAAGTAGGTTCCAGGCTGCCGGAAGCAGAACGCCATTTTCCACTTATAAATGCCCAGACAGCACGTTTACTGCTTATATTAAGTTGAGTGTAAAAACACAATAAAAAACATTAAAAAACACAATAAAAGTAAATACATACACATTACATTAATTACTTACCTTAAAATACATTTTGTAGCGTTAATGTAGGAGGATGATAGTACTTTATTTGTAAAAAGTCAGGTATGAAGTAGCCTGGCTCCATCCCAAACCAATAGCCTACGATATTTAAAGCTGACCCCAGAGATAAAGAATATACACCTTTGGCCTCATTATTTTACCTTCAAATACAGTGGTACCTCGACTTGATGGTCTTAAAACTCCACCCTTGTATGTAGTTTATTTTTAAATGCTTTATGTAAGTGTAATTTTGGGAGGTCCTAAAAGGACTAGTCTATTTTACAACATTTCTGTAACTTGTACCAGGTAGGTATTGTGCCTCATATTTGATTCTGCCATAGAGGTATTTAGAGGCGCCTAAAATAAATAAACTTGACAAATGAACACAAATAAATATATCTCTTAAATTGCTTATATTATCAGAATATGAGTTGCAAATGATGATGTCTCAAATTTGATACGTAGCCCTGGTAAGTTGGAGATAGAATAAATTTAGTAATGACACTTGAACAGCATTCTGGAATGAAAAATATCGTAAGTCAGTACCTGTATATACAGTGGTCCCTCAGTTCTAAGTCATATCCTCAAGCTCGGGCATTTCATGTAAGTGTATTTTCGTAAGTGCTGTTGCAGTGTATTTTTGGGGGTCTGAAAATGGAACTAACCTCATTGTGTATTTCTTGGGAAATAAGGTCAGCCGGTAATGGCACTTGAGCAGCATTCTGGGACAGATTTTAGGCGAAAGCAGAGGACCACTGTAGTTTTAAGGTTGGATGAGAGGCGAGTGGTATTTATTTTGTAGGAGGTCAGGTGGGTGGCCGGTGAATGTAGCTATGTAGTCCGCCTGGCTACGTGGCACCACCACACTGCATGGCTGCACGATATTTAATGCAGCCCAGAGCCGTATTATTACCATTGTATGCTGTATTTCACGAGTTTAATGCGTTTCTCTTTGTACCTTTAGATGCCATCATAAGCGAGAGGAGAAGTAATGGAATAATTCATGCGAGAATTGTAAACAAAAGTGTGTGTTATAGAGGGTGGTACTGGGCCAAGCGCAGATTCATGCGTTTTCTCTGGTGCTGGGTCAAAGCGTAATCTTCCCTCCTCTCCCAACTACCACACCTCATAGCATATAAACATATATTTATGTAACAGCTATATCATTTCTTACATAGTTTGAAGAGAAAATATCAGATGGATTAATAAAAATGTCTATATTAACGTAAATGAACAATGTACTTAAGGCGGTGTATTACGTATTATTATTGTTAATACTGGCGTTAAGACTAGAGGGACACTCACCGAAGTGATTTTAACGCGTGTACCTGCACGCTAGCACCCAGTGTGTAAGTAGTATACGTATTTAGGTACTGCAGTGCGCACAAATTATAATTATCAAAATTAGTATATAAAATATGAAATAACTTTAAAACACTTTTTGAAATTTTGGAAAGTTTCAGTATAATAGAGATATATGTACTCTAGAAATCATAAACAAACCAGGTGGGCGCACCGTAATAGAAAGACGAGACCATATACAGGGAGGAAGTTTAGTCATAATTTGTAGCCCATTATTAGCAGAATGCTGTAAAGCAGAGGCCCTACTGGCATTTAGTGGACCCCGAGTTCAGTAAACTGCTCCTGGAAGTCTGCTCAAGCGCCATTACAAAAGCAGAATTTACTCATAAGGAATGTCCGTGGGATTTAGTCTATTTCAGACCCTCAAAAATACCTTTACAAGCACTGACAATGTATACTTACATGGTGTGCGATTTCGGGGTTCTGAGCTAGGTCCACTGTAATACACTTTACTTATCTTAAAATATTTTCGTCCTTGGTTTTGCTTGAGTGGTAGATATATTTATTGTAGGAAGTGTGAATAACTGAATAATAGATTTATGGTGGAAATCTGCTGCATTGTAAGCATATAAAATGAAGCACTGTAAAGGCGAAGGCCCACCTGTGGTACACTGGAGAATAGTAATACTGTATTTTACTAGACAGTGCAAAATGTATTTTTATTCCATATGAAATTACTGCCTGTACAAGACCAATTTGCATGAAATTAAAACCTGTTCTTGTTAATACAGTGAATCCCCCAAATTTACATTACTGCTCCCAACTCGAACAATTATGTAAAGTGTATTTTTTCTTAAGTGCTTTTGTAAGTGTATTTTGGGGGTCACTGAAACAAACTCGTAATCTAATTTACAGTGATCCTTGGCAACAGTTCGTTCGTGTGGCTCTCGGAACAGCCTTCTGGAAGAAAGATTATTGTGAAATCCGGGGGTCCACTGTATATGGAAGGAAGATTTTTGATATTATATCCCGAATGCTGTACAGTCATTTGAAACAAGGATTTAGTATATGGTACCCAGATGTATTAAAACTAATTGCTGTATTTTTATTTTATACAATTACATACATTACTCTCGTCTGAAGTCATTCATACCTAAAATTCTCACAAAATGAGTGTACAGTATATGGAGTATAAGTAGGCAGCTTGTTTTTAAATGCAGCTGAAAATGTTGTGCAGACAGTGAAATTCACACCATGCAAAAAAAAAAAAAAAAAAAAATATGGACTGCTCAAGCGGAAATTAAAAATACCAATAAACTGTTTGAACATGTTGCTTCATTCAAAATATGTATATTTTGACTATTCCCAGTGCAATTGCCTAAGAACAAAATGAAACAAACTGCTTAATTGAAAAATGAACTTGTTTTATGGAAAATTTGACAATTCTTTGTCGACAAACTGCAAAATGTTGGCTGGATATCTGATATCAATGTACAAGAACCTCTCAGTTCTGCCTCTAAACTGACATCAACAATTTGAGATCTGTCAGGAAAAGTTTTATTGTTTAATGGAGGCAAATCTGTGAACTCAGTTGCCCGCTATTGTGGTTGTCATTTGTGGTGATTAGCAGCAGGGTTGTACACCTGGGTATAGAATATGGTACTGTACAGTAAAATGAAAAATAGCTTAATAATGCTTACACATGGTAGTGATGTTTAAATTAAACCTTAAAGATATGGGAAGAAGAGATTTTTTAAATATATTTTTGCTTTGAAAAGTGGGCATTCTAGGATACCTTGCCAGTGCCAAAATGTGTACCAGCTATCCACGGTGTCACTGGAGCTCTTGGCTGCTTCGACAATCCTCAGTACCAAATGATGCTTGTAAATGCCATATTAAATCATAGTATTTAGTTAAGCTACTGCTATTATTATATAAATACAATACATCAAAAAGGCTGTGTATATATATTTGTCGATAGACAATTTTCTCTTAAATAGATTTTAAAATACTTTGATTTCTTTGTGTGTAATTATCGTGCTGTATTCATGGTGTATTGTATTATATGAAATATGCTCTGAATGCTTTGCATTAAGTATATGAATTTTATTAACTGTACATAAATACAGTGGACCCCGAGGTTTAGTAAAAACTTCCTCCTGAAGTCTGCTCAAGTGCCATTACCGAACAGTTTACTCCCTTAAGGAAAAATGTCACGTAGGTTAGTCTATTCAGACCCCAAAAATACTTTTCCTAGCACTTACAATGTGCTTACATAAATGTCACGATTTCCGGGGTTCTGACTCGGGGGTCCCACTGTACAGTAGTATTTGAATTTGAACTGCTCTATCGACCAGAAAATTGTGTAAGTTTTATTGGCTGTAAGTGCACTATAAATATTGCACAGGGGTCACAAATGGACTAATCTAATTACATTAATCCTTATGGGATCAAATTCGTTCGTGCTAAACTATGAGCAATGGAACAAAAGTTGAAACTCAAATTTGCCGCTATTACTCAACATGAACCATATTTACTACAAGTCAATTGGTGTTCTTAGATATTGTAGTCATCAAATATATGATACTATACTATCATAATTCACTGATCACATATAAATACTTTACCCATGTCACGAATTGTATAAAATATAGTAAGGTTTGTAGTCTGATTTGCTGTTATTGAACTTAGCTGCTTTAATTAATAAATGTGCATTCATTTCTTACCATAAACTGACTACCTTCATTGTGTAACAAGTCATTCTACAAATTTTCTTTGGTTTGCAGTTACTGCAGTTCCTCCTTTCATGGAAAAGGAAGGCATCTCCCACTTCATTCAAGGCTTCATGCCTGATGTCACTATTTCTTCTTGCTCTCTGTGTCCACTTACATGAGCCATAGCATGTATACTATCCTCAATACTGAGTCACAAACGTTTTATGCTCCATATCTGATGCACATTTTGCTGATTGGATAATTCCAGCATGTTAACAACAATGCAATAGAACCTTCAACCTTTAACACTGAACCAGAATGATCAATACTTTATAACAAAATCAGAAACTAATAATAATATTTCTTAAAAATACGTATTTCAGTATCTACTCTTCATTACAAAGAAAAATATGAGAGACAACCTATGAGTGAGACGTGACTGTGCAGATTAACAACACAAATTACTATGACAATTAAAAGCATCACTTCCTATTTTCAAAGGGCTCTGTTTCATTAAAATAAATATAGTGAGCAAAACAGAATTTGTATCAGTGGTCCGACTTTTTAACGCCCAGGATATTATTAAAAAAAATTTCAAAATTAAACCCTTTTTTTTTCCAAAAGAAAAAAGTAAATACAATTTCCGTTAACCCAAAAATATTTTAAAAATTAAAACTATATATATATAGATATATACATTTTCTACCTTTATTGAAAAGGGTTTTAGGCATCTGGAAGGTGGGAGTGACGGGCAGGGAGTTGGGGGTTGGAAGGGGTCCTTCCAAAAAGGGCTTCAGGTAACAAGTCCCTCTCTGGGGGTTTCTTCCTTCTTTGGGCTTTTTAAAGCCACTGGACCCTTAAATCACTGCCCCCCCTGGGAATAATTCCACAGTCCTCTTTTTTGGGCTCTTCAACACTTTCCTGAAATAAAAATGGCTCTGTCATAAGTGGTTACAGAAGGCTCATTTCACTTTTGGGTGGTGTCTTTCAACAAAATTGCAACTCATTCCACTTTGTACACATCCCTTAACACTGAAGAAGGCAATTCTCTCTCTCTCCCCCTCCTCTGAAGCAATAACCCCAGCTGTGGTCTGTTTCTGTTAATGAAAATCTTGCAGCTCCAGTTGCTAGCTTACCCCGTGCTCCTCCCCCTCTTCCCCATCCTCACCCCTCCCCCCAACCCCAGGGTGTTTAATCCCCCTTTTCCACAAAGGCCGGGTCGTCAGGGTCAGCCTAAAACCCTTTAAAAACCCTCTTTTCAACAAACCCCCCCAGTGGTCTCCCAAACAGAGTTCAAAATCCTGGAAGTCCCTTTCCCCCCCAAGCCTTCCTATAAGGCCTTAATCCGATATTGAATGATCTTTCCCGAACTCTCATCAATTATTCTGAGGTCACATTAAAACACTTCTGAAACACTGCTTTTGGGGTCAGTTTTTTGAAGTTTGCAAGCCTGCTGGTCCATGGGCTGGATGGGGGGGTGTTGGGGGGCAAGAACTTCACTCTGATGAAA
>WNWK01038929.1:0-17694 GCA_009830355.1 Cherax destructor
TAGGGCAAGGAGGAATAACATTTTTGGGAGGGGGAAAGGGGCCAGTTGTGAGGGGGGGGGGAAGTTCGGGGGGGGGGGAATGAAAAAGGGGGAAAGGGGGGGGGAAAGGGGGAAAAAAGAAAAAATTTTAAAAAGGGGGGGATAAGTTTTGGAGTGGTTGGTCTTTATTTAATAAATGTAGGGAAGGGTAAGGTATGGGAGGAAGGGGCGTGTATTTTTTTTGTAAAAAAAAGGGGGACAAAGAGTCCCAAAAATTATGGGGGAATAAGTCTTTTAAAATTGTCCTTTAAAGTTTTTGGAAAAGTTATTATTGAAAGAATTAAGAGTAAGACAAAAAGGGATGCAGATAAAAAAGGGGGGTTTGGGGGAAAAAGGTAGGGGTGTGAAACCCCAAAATGTTAAGGAAACATATGGTGAAAGTATTTGGATAAGGAAAAGATTTTTTTGGATTTATTTTTTTGGAAAAGGCGTATGATAGGGTAGATAGGGGCAATGTGGCAGATGTTGCAGGTGTATGGAATAGGAAAGGGTTCTGAAAGCAGTAAATTTTTTTTATGAGGATAGTGAGGCTCGGGTTTGGGGTGTGTGTGGGGGGGAAGGACTTTTCCAAAGGAAAAATTTAACAAGGATGTGATGTCCCCGTGGTTTTCAATATATTTATAGTTTTTAAGGGGAAGAATGGGGGGTTTTGGAAAGGGAGGTGTTGGGGCCAAAAAAAAAAAGAACAAATCAAAGTGGGAGTTTCCAGTTGCTTTGCTGATGACACTTTCCGGGAGATTCTGAAGAGAAGTTGCAGAGGTTGGGGGAAAAAAATTTTTGGGGGGGGTTGAAAAAAGAAAAAAATTTAAAAGTGAATATGGAAAAGAAGGTGAAAAGGATAAAAAAAAAATAGGGGAATTTGGGGATATCTTTTTGGGGAGGGTTTTTGGGAGGGGAAAATGAGGGAATTTTGGGGGAAAGTGGACATGTGGGTGCCCGGAAGGAGGGGGTGAATCTTTTAAAATTTGGGGGGGGGGAAAAAGGTGAGGGGAAACCCCGGGTCTGTGGAGAAAAAAAACCCTTTTTCCAGGAAAAAAAAAGAGGAATTTTTACAGTATATTTTCCCAAACGCTCTTATATGGGATGAAGCATGGTGATGAATGTTAAAGGGGGAAAGGCTGGAGGCAGTGGAAATGTATGTCTGAGGTAAATTGTGGTGTGAATATAACAGAGAAGGGGGTTTGGAAATTGGGAGGAGTGGGGGTTACCAAACGATTGTCAAAAACGAGGGGGGGTTTTTAGGTGGTTTGGACATTAAAGGGGGAAAGGGACGAGAAAAAAGGGGCCCGGGAGTGTTAAAATCGATGGGGGAAAGGGGCGGGGTGGGGTCCCAAAAAAGGTTGGGGGGGGAAAAAAGGGTTTTTTGTCAGGGGGTTTTCCCCGCATGTTTAAATATTTGATAGGAAAAAGGGGGGAGGAAGGGTTTTTTAATATTTGGGCTTTTGGGTGGGGGTAAATTTATAAAAGGGGTTCGGGGAAAAAGGGGGGGACTTGAGTTCTGGAAGGGGAAAAATGGGGACCGGGAAGGGGGATTTGTTGCAGTTTTATAACTTTTTAAAACCCCCTCTGGCAAGACGGGTGGATGAATGATGATAAAAATTTTTTTTTTACCCTCCTTTTGGGGGAATCGCGATGTGTTAAAAAAAAAAAAAAAAAAAAAAGATATCCAAAACAAAACCATCAAATTTTCAAAAACAGAAAAACCCCCTTTCCCCCCCCAACGGGGACACAAAAAATTTTAAATTTTTTTTTCCCTCCCCCCAAAAAGAATCTAGCAAAAAAAAACCGCACGAACACCGCCCCAAAAGACTCCCTCCCCCAACACCTCCCCCGATACACTTTTTCCTAGCTCCTCCCCAAAAAGGGAAGTCTCACTCATAATCCCCCTTAAAAAAAAAGGGCAGGAGACATAAATAGCCCCCCATCTTTATGCCCCCAAAAGGTACTGTCCCAATTATTCCCTTTTTAAAAATCCATAAACCCCCACTTTCCCCCATAAACCAAAAAAAGGGGAAAACCCCCCCCAAAAAAGGGGGTGACCCAAACAGACTTAAATAATTGTAAATCAATATCTAATTTACCCGTCTAAAAAAATTTTTTTAAAAAATTTAAATTTATAGGCAGATCTTTTTCCCATCTCATCCCACAATGTATCCCCACGTTCGGGTTTGGACCAACAAAAACCTGGCCCTTTAAAAAGCTAGTTAATATACACCCCCTTTAGAAAAAATTCCCCGGAAATCTTCATTGATCTCCCCAAAAACATTTTTAAAGTCGATCGTGATTTACCACAAAAAAAACCCTACGGGGGAAGGGGGGCCTCGCTCCTTCCCCTAAGTCTTTTTTTCAGTAACAAGAAATGTATACAATGGGCAAACCCTTCAACACAACAAAATACAGTGAGTCCTCAAAAAAGTCCCGGTCCCTCTTATTTCTCATTTACATCAAAGCCTACCTAATGCATCTTCTCCGGGAAACCCCTTTTTTTTTCAGATGAAAACATATGTTTTTTTACCTTTCCCGTCATACTGCCCCAAAAAAAATTTTAAAGCAGAATTACAGAAAATATCAACATGGATGACACCCCAAAAAAATGACCTAAATCTGACAAGACCTACTTTTTTACAGTTTGGAAACAGAGGTAAAAATTTCATAAACATAACACCCAACGGGTTTACCCACACCCAAAACTCACAGAGGAAAATTTCCCCGGGGGCGTATCCCAAAAAGGGTTAAATTCCAAACACATATACAACAAATTTCCAAGAAAATCTCAAAGACAAAGGCATTTTATCAAAAATATTTGGTCCCAACAGCTCTCCTTGCACATCCCCCTCCTCATCTCCCCCTTTTCCATTTTGGAATCTGTGCATGGGGATCTACAACATTAAATCACTTTAAAAACCCCCAAAAGGCAAAAGGCGCAGTCAGAATGATAAATTCCCCCTAGACAGCATCTCCCCCCAAAATTCAAAAGCCTAAAACTACTCACCATAAAAAAATTCACAAAAAGGGCCTAAAAAACAGTGGACCCCAGTTTTTAAAAAAACCCCAATCGTACATTTAAAATTTAAAAAAAATTTTAAGTGCTTGTGGAAAAATATTTTGGGGGGGGAAATGGGGTAACCTCGTGACATTTTTTCCCTTTAAAAGGGATAAATTCGTTGGTAATGGGTGGCAGACTTGGGGGAAGTTTTCAAAAAGGGGGGCCACTGTCTAGAACTCTACATTTAATATAAACCCTCTATAAATTTTTCAGAAAACAATGAGAAATAAATATAAAGCACTAATTAAAATGGACAAATGAACAGTCAAATAAGTTTTACCTTTTTGAAGACTTTTGTTGGCATTGAGAGAATTTGTTTGGAGAGAGGACAAAATAGTCCATAAATTTGACAATAATAAACTCTACACATTTATCAGCACAATTCATCTAATGACAAATAAACAATATTAAATGGAGAGTCAGAGGTATGGAAGATGGAGAGAATATTTTGAGGAGTTGTTAAATGTTGATGAAGACGGGGAAGCTGTGTTTTTATGGGAAGGGGGAATAACATCTTGTAGGAGTGTGGAAGGCCAGTTGTGAGTGTGGGAAAGTTAGAGGCAGTGGGTAGAATAAAGGGGGTAAGGCGCTGGGATTAGGGAAAAAGATAGAAATTTTAAAAAGCGGGGGGGGAATATTTGGAGTGGTTGGGCTTTTATTTAATAAATGTATGGAAGGGGGAAAGGTCCCTAGTGATTGGGGACATGTTTTTCCTTTGTATAAAGGCAAGGGAAAAAAGGGGTAAAAAATTATGGGAATTAGTCTGTTGAGTGTACCTGGAAAGGTTGGTAGAGTTATTAAAAAATTAAGAGTAAGACAGAAAGCAGGATAGGAGAACAAGGGGCTTTAGGAAAGGGGGGGTGTTAGCCCAAGTGTTACAGTGAAACATATGGTGAACAGTATTTGGAAAAGGGTAAAAGGTTTTTGGCATTTATGGTTTTAAAAAAGGCATTGATAGGGTATGGGGGGAAAGTGGCAGATGTTGCGGGTGGGAATGGGGTGGTTCAAAACAGTGAAGTGTTTTTATGAGGATAGTGAGGCTCAGATTAGTGTGTGTAGGAGGGGGGACTATTTCCCAAAAAAAATGGGCCTTAGATAAGGATGTGTGATGTCACCTGGTTTTCAATATTTTTATAGATGGGGTTGTAAGAGAAGTAATAAGGTCTGGGAAAGAGGGTGGGGTTAAAAGAAAAAATCAAATACAAAGTGGGAGTTTTCCCAATTGCTTTTTCTCATGACACTTGCTTTTGGGAATTCTGAAGGGTTTGCAGAGGTTGGGGATGAATTTGGGGTTTGAAAAAGAAAAAAATTAAAATGAATATGGGAAAAGAGTAAGGTGATGAGGATATAAAAAAGATTAGGGGGAAAAAGATTGGATATCAGATTGGGGGAAGATACAGGGACCCCGGGGTTTAAAACTTCCTCCTGAAGTCTCTCAAGTCCATTACGCAATTTACTCCTTAAAGGGAAAAAATTTCCGGGGGGGTCTATTTCAGACCCCACAAATCATTCCCAAAAGAACTTACAAAATTATACTTACATAATTACGATTCGGGGTTTTTTCCGAGGTCCACTGTAAGAGGAGGGGGAAAATTCAGATATTTGGGGGGGACATGTCAGAGATGGGTCATGGAGGGTGAGGTGAATCATAGAATTGATCAGGGAAAAAGGGGGGGGGAGCAGAGTCTGTGGAACAAAGAACTTTTTCCATGGAAGTAAAAAAGGGAAAAGTTGGGGTATAGTTATACCCAAAACTCTTATATGGGTGTGAAGCATGGGTGATGAATTGAATGAGGGAAGGCTGGGGAGTGGAGATGTCATGTCGAGGTCAATGTGGTGAATATAATGCAAAAATTGGAGTTGGGAAAATTGGGGGGGGGGATTACCCAAAAATATTATCCCGAGAGCTGAGGAGGGGGTTGTTGAGGTGGTTCGGGCTTTTGGGGAAAAATGGATCGAGACAGAATGCTTGAGGGGGAAAAACTGTATGGAGGAAGGGTAGGTGGCCTAGGAAAGGTTGGAGGAGGGGGGGAAAAAAGGGTTTTTTTGCAAGGGGTTGGACTTCCCCCAAGCATTTTGAGGGTTTTATAGGGGGAATGGAGACTGGTTTTTATTGCGGTTTTTTGGGGTGTAGCAAAAAAAATTTATGAAGGGATTCAGGAAACCAGGCCCCGGCTTGAGTCCTGGAGAGGGAAGAAGTGTCTGCACTCTGAAGGAGGGGGGTTAATGTTGCAGTTTTATAACTGTGTAAAGCACCCTCTGGCAAGACAAAAGAGTGAATGATGATGAAAGTTTTTTTTTTTGGGGCCCCCCCGCCTTGGTGGAATGGGGATGTGTTAATAATAAAAAAAAACAATAAATAACATGAAACATGATATAAACTCTAGAATGAATAAAACATGTCATTACAAATCGGGAAAGGGCTGGTGGGTGGTGTTGGTTTATTGTTTGGGGATAAGACTGGTGGAGTGTTTTTTTTGTTGTTGTTGTTGGGTATAAGGGGAGATGGTGGGGGGGATGGTTCTTCTCATGTCCCCATAATCTCAAAAAAAAATTGTAAATTAAGTTTTTTTCGTCATTTTCTATGATTAAACCAAAATTACTTAATTAAGTAAGTTTTTCAGGTATCACAAATCCAGTTATTAGATTATCATACATCAATGTGAGAAACCAGGATAACCCAAAAAGTCAAGACAAGTGACTTATTTTCCCTTTTTCACCTTTTTCACTGGCTGGTGCTTAGCCTTTATCGACTTGAAAATTCTTTTTGGCCCCTGGGGACTTATTTCACAGTAACAATCATTGAACTAGCAATAAACACAAAAAAAAGTATTGTGAATGTTTGAAAGAGCGCTTGGGTAATGTTCTCTCAAGTGTAAACAACGATTGACTGGCGTCCTGTTGCCTCACCGCGTTTGGCGGGGCAGGCGGACAGGTCTGGCATCGCTACACGAGTAAATGTTCACTACATGAGAAAAATATTTTCGAAAAGCGTTCGTTACACGATTTGTTCGCTATATGGAGCGTCGTAGTCGGGTTCCACTGTAAGATTGTTAGTACCACTATACTTTCATACATTCCTTCTTTGCCTCCATGGATAACGTTTTTATCTCCACAGATACCTCAACGCACCACTCCCCTTTTTTTCCTTCATCAATTCTATGGTTAACCTCATTCTTCATAAACCCATCCGCCAACATGTCAACTCCCAAATATCTGAAAACATTCACTTCTTCCATACTCCCTTTCTCCAATGTGATATCCAATTTTTCTTTATCTAAATCGTTTGATACCCTCATCACCTTACTCTTATCTATGTTCACTTTCAACTTTCTACCTTTACACACCCTCCCAAACTCGTCCACTAACCTTTGCAGTTTTCTTTAGAATTCCCATAAGCACAGTATCATCAGCAAAAGTAACTGTGTCAACTCCATTTTGTATTTGATTCCCATAATTAATCCCACCTTTCTCCAACCCCCTAGCATTTATTTCTTTTACAACCCCATCTATAAATATATTAAACAACCATGGTGACATTACACATCCCTGTCTAAGACCTACTTTTACCGGAAGTAATCTCCCTCTCCTACACCCCTTTAACCTGAGCCTCGCTATCCTCATAAAAACTCTTTACAGCATTTAGTAACTTACTACCTATTCCATATACAGTGTACATGCAACATCTTCACATTGCTCCCCTATTCAAATTCAACTTTATTTCTGGTAATATTACAAAGTGGGTGTACTTATATTATTTACACTGTATACATTTTATGAAGTAGATATTACAAGATGGCCAATAATATGCCTAGGTATGCTTAGGCTTTTCAAGCAGTCTTATGATAGGTCTTACTCAATAGTGACACAATGATTATACAGTGATCCTCGGTTTCGTGCATCTCCAAACTCTAACATTTATGTAAGTGTATTTTCGTAAGTGCTGTTGCAAGTGTATTTTTGGGGGTCTGAAATAGACTAACCTACGTGACATTATTTCTTAAGGAAGTAAATTCGTTCGTAATGGCACTTGAGCAGCATTCTGGAACATTTTCGGTGAAAACCGAGGACCACTGTACTGATATTAAGGTTAGGTAATTGAAGTGATTAACTAGGTTTACAAAATTGAGGTACTGAGATTCAAACATTTAAGAATTTAACAATTAGTTTATATATTAATGGTAAGGTGATGTATTGGCATAAAACTGTTTCTATATTGGAGTGTCTTAGGCAAATTTATGACTAGCTTAAGAATTATGAAGCAATAGTTGTATTAGAATTTTGGTTAGTCATGTGCAAATTAAGGGCAATCACAGATATCAATAAGTGTATTTTGCTGTGGATATGTGCACGATTAAGTAGTTTTCATGTGATTAGCTACTGGTTGGGTGCGTAAGTGAAATAAGATGTTTTTTAACGGTGCTTTTGAAAATGGAGGTTTGTCTGCAGTTCTAGAGTTTCAGGCAGGGAGTTCCATATTTTAGCCCTTTTATGCGCATTGATTTTTTGTATAGATTTAGTCGGACACGGGAATGTCATATGCATTTCCTAAATCCATAAATGCAATGGAAACTTCCATACCTTTATCTAAATACTGTTCACATATATGCTTCAATGTAAACACTTGATCTACACATCCTCTTCCCACTCTAAAGCCTCCTTGCTCATCTGCAATCCTACTCTCTGTCTTTCCTCTAATTCTTTCAATAATAACCCTACCATACACTTCACCTGGTATACTCAGTAAACTTATTCCCTATAATTTTACAATCTTTTGTCCCCTTCCCTGCCAATCTCTGGGTAACTTCCCTCTTTCATACATTTATTAAAAAAATACCAACCACTTCAACACTATATCCTCCTGCTTTTATAATTTCTGGCATGATCCCATCAGTTCCAGCTGCTTTACCACTTTCATTCTACATAATGCCTCACGCACCTCCCCCACACTCACATCCTGCTCTTCTTCACTCCTAAAGAAGTTATACCTCCCTGGCCAGTGCATGAAATTACCACCTCCCTTTCTTCAGCGACATTTAAAAGTTTCTCAAAATATTCCCGCCATCTACTCAGTACCTCAGCTCTTCATCTACTAACTCCCTACTCTGTTTTTAACTGACAAATCTATTTGTTCCTAGGCTTTCTTGTTTATCTCACTCCAAAAATTTCTTATTTTCAGTAAAATTTCTTGACAATGCCTCTCCCACTATCATCTGCTCTTCTTTTTACAGGGCTGTTAAGAGTATTTCTTCAGTCACAGAGTTGTCAGGAAGTGGAATAGTTCGGGAAGTGATGTAGTGGAAGTAGGATCCATACATAGCTTTAAGAAGAGGTATGATAAATAATAATAATAATAATAACAACAATAATAATAATAATACTTTATTTAGACATGGTACAAAGATACATTGTTGGGTTTACATGATACATAGCTATAAAAGAGATGTACATGCCAAAGCTCCCTAATATGCTGCGCATTGGCATTCTTAGGACTACTTAGAACTACATGGTAAAAATTATGGTTGATAATGTATATAATAAGTATAATTGTGTATCTATTTATAAAGTTTGAATATAAGTTGAACATTTCAATGTATGTATTATTCATAAAGGTTTTTACATTTAAGTGATTATTCTACTTTGTTGGGAATGTTTGGTATTGAGCATTAGGTTTGGGTGAGGTGGTGGTTTTTTAGCATCTTTTGAATTGGGAATGTTTGGAAAGCTCATGGAGCAGGAAGTGTGACCTAGTAGCAACCAGTGAAGAGGGGCCAGGAGCTATGACTTAATCCCTGCAACCACAATTAGGTGAGTACACACACACATCCAGGGATCAGAGGAGAATGGTTCTGGTAAGGAATAGATGGAAGAGCAGTGCAAAAGGATGGAACAAGAGGGAGAAAACTAGAGTGCTTTCTGCAAAAATGGAGACAGAGCTTTCTGTGAAATTGGAAAAGAGGTTGGAGGAGGAGAAGAAGAATTGGGAGTCCAAGTCACTGCAGTAGCCAGGATAAGGGTCCTAGAATATGAGGTAAACAGGCTGAAGCAGGTTACATGGGTATTGACCAGAAAAGACATAGCATCTGAAGCTGGTACACCCCTTCTGAACGAGGGGCCCAACGGGAAGGAAGGAGATACAGTATAACTTATGCTAAGGCCCTATCAGTCTACCAAGCAGGGCCAAGGAGTGAAGGGGAAGAGCAGCTGGGTGCAGGTGGAGAGGGGGATAGGTCAAATGCAGAGGCACGACCATGCCACCAAGAGCTACAGGAAAAAAAAAGGGAAAAAATGGCCATGTACAGACAGGAACAAGTCACAGAGGGAAAGGCAATGGGAGGAGGAGAGGGCAAAGTCAGTGTTTATTCATGGGCTCCAGGAGGGCGAGGGAAGGACACACACTGAAAGACGGCAGGCAGAAAGAAAGGAGATTGAGAACATCATAACAGAAATAGGCCAAGAAGACATGTCCAAGATTGTAAATTTTCAGAGAATAGGGGGGTACTTGAAGGGAAGAAAACGACTGATCAAGTTGATTTTCAGGACAGAAACAGTGCAGGACAGGATCCTCCAAGAGAAACCACGGTTGAAGGAATCGGCAGAATACAAGAGGGTGTTCCTAGACCGAGACAGAACAAAAACAGAACGACAGCAGCTGAGGAAGAGGACACAAATGCGAAAGGAGCTAGGAGGAGAGACAAAGACAGAATCAGCAGAGGACAAACAGAGCAGGGCAGAGCAACATGAGCAAGCACACACAGAACCATTCCCCAGAACCCCACAACCAATCACGCTATCCCAACACAAACCACAATTCACACTCACACCCCCACCCAACACTCTGCTATAGAATCCTGCAGTACACTGCCAGGTCCCCCACCCTCACAGACACCCCAAAACACAGGTGTTGGAGAGGAAACTGAAGGTATGGTACACCAACGCTGACGGAATAACAAATACAGTGGACCCCGGCTAACGAAAAAACTTCATCCCAGAAGCCTGCTCAAGTGCCATTACCGAACGATTACTTCCTAAGAAATAATCACGAGGTTGTCTATTTCAGACCCCCAAAAATACACTTCCACACGCACTTACAATATTATACTTACATAATTGTACGATTTCCGGGGTGTTTGTTAGCCGGGGGTCCACTGTAAGTAGGAGGAGTGGCACAAAAGAGTCAAAGAGGCATCACCGTACATCATAGCTCTCGCAGAAACCAAGCTCACAGGTATGATAACAGATGCCATCTTTTCAACGGGATATCAGATCCTGAGGAAAGACAGAGGGAAGAGAGGGGGCGGAGGAGTGGCACTGCTGATCAAAAACCGATGAGATTTTGATGAGCTGGAGAGAGGAGACAGAGGAGAAGCAAGAGATTACATAGTAGGAACGCTTCAGTCTGGAGGTCCCAAGGTGGTAATTGCAGTGATGTGTAACCCACCACAGAACAGCAGGAGGCCAAAGCAAGAGTATGATGAGAGTAATAGAGCGATGGTTGACACACTGGCTGAAGTTGCCAGAAGGGCTCATGCGAGCAAGACAAAGCTACTGATCATGGGTGACTTCAACCACAAGGAAATTGATTGGGAGAACTTGGAGCCACATGGAAGCCAAGAAACATGGAGGGCTAAGATGATGGAGGTGGTACTGGAAAACATCATGTACCAACACGTAACGGAAACTACCAGAGAGGACAGGATGAACCAGCGAGACTGGACCTAGTATTCACCTTGAGTAGTGCAGATATTGAGGACATCACATATGAAAGACCCCTTGGGGCCAGTGATCATGTGGTTTTAAGCTTCGAATACACAGTAGAGTTACAAGTGGAGGGAGAAGCAGGAAGGGCCGGACGAATGAAGCCAAACTACAAGAAAGGGGACTACGCGAGCATGAAGAACTTCCTAATGGGGTCTAGTGGGACAGAGAACTGGCAGGGAAGTCAGTAAACAAGATGATGGAATATGTGACAACAATATGCAAGGAAGCTGAGGAGAGGTTTGTACCCAAGGGTAACAGTAATAATTAAAAAGCCAGGATGAGCTTGTGATTCACCCAAAGGTGGGGAGGCCAAAACCAAGTGTCTAGGGAATGGAAGAAGTATAGAAGGCAAAGGACCCAGGAGAATAAGGAGAGCAGTCGGAGCCAGAAATGAATATGCACAGGCAAGAAGGAAGACCCAACAACAATATGAAAATGACATAGCGGTAAACAATCTGACCCAAAGCTGTTGTACAGCCACATCAGAAGGAAACACAGTCAAGGACCAGGTGATCAGGCTAAGGAAGGAAGGAGGAGATTACAAGAAATGACCACAGTATGTGAGGAACTCAACATGAGATTCAAGAAGTGTTCGAGAGGAGACACAAGGGACTCCAGAAAGACGGAGAGGTGGGGTCACCACAAAGTGTTGGACACAATACATGCAACCAGGAAGAAGTGAGAGGCTCCCTGGTGAGCTAGATCCTCAAAGATGGGGCGGACAACATCTCTCCATGGGTCCTGGAGAGGAAGCAGAGGTGCTATGTGTGCCCCTAACAACAATATTCAACACATCTATCAAACAGGGAGATTACCTGAGGTATAGAAGACAGCAAATGTAGTCTCATTTTAAAAAGGAGACAGACATGAAGCACTAAATTACAGACCAGTGTCACTGACATGTATAGTATGCAAAGTCATGGAAGATTATCAGAGAAGAGTGGTGGAACACCTAGAAAGGAATGACTATCAATGGCAGTCAACACGGTTTCAGGGACGGAAATCCGTGTCACAAACCTACTGGAGTTCTATGACAGTGTGACTGCAGTAAGACAAGAGAGAGAGGTGGTGATTGCATTTTCTGGACTGTAGAAGGCGTTTGACACGTTCCACAAGGAGATAGTGCAAAAGCTGGAGGACCAGGCAGGGATAACAGGAAGGCACCCCCCAAAGGAATCGGGGGAAAACCTGCAGGAAGACAGCAGAAGTCAGGTTGTGGGTGGGGCCCCCACAGGGTAAATCCGGGGGCCGTTGTTTTTGGTTTTGTAAAAAAGGGGGGAAAGGGAAAAACCCCCCCGGGGTGTCCAAATTTTGCAAAAGGAAATTGATGAGAAGGATTCAATGGGAACGAGGACCAGGCAGAATTAAAAAGGGGGCTGGACAGGTGGGCCGGGGCCCCGGGGAAACTCCTGATTCCCCCCCCAAAATCCAAAGTCATGAAGATTGGGGGAAAAAAGGGTCGCAACTGAGGACAGTCTAGGGGGGGCCCAAAACCCCACCCCAAAAGGGAAAAAACTTGGGGTGGGGTCCCCCGGGCCCCTCCTGGGGGGGGCACAACAACCCCAAATAACTGCTGCAGCATGGGGACCTGGAAAAATAACAGCATTTGAAATCTTTTTTAAAAGGGAAAATTTCAGAAAACCCTACACTGTACATTTAAAGGGATCTGGGGGGGAGCACCAGTTTGGGAAAACCCCCCCCCAAAGCACCCAAAAAACTGGGGGAAAGGCAAAGGGTTTGCAACAAGACATCCCCCCTAAGCGGGGGTTTTTCCCCCCCAGGGGGGGTTTTAAAGGGGAAACGACCGCGACACTGGAGGACAGGGGGGAGAAAAGGGGGAAAGATAACGACAAAAAAATACGGAGGAATTGGGAAGGTGGAAGAGACAGAATGTTCCAGGGTGGGGCCCCCGCAACAAAGGGGGCCCCCCCAAGGGTTTAAACTCAGATAATTTTGGGATGTTAGGAAAATTTTTCGTCACAGATGGTCAGGGGAAAAAGGAAAAACCGGGGGAAAAAAGGGGGAGGCAGGATCCATTCAAGCTTTTAAAGGTATAATAAAGTCATGGAGCAGGGAGGATTTAGGGCCAGTGAAGGGGGGCCAGGCGGGGTAAAACCCCGCAACAACAACAAGGGGGAAAACCGCCCCCTCGCACACACACACACACCCAAAAAAACCCCCCCCCCCACCCTCTCCCCACCCCCCAAAGGCAGGAACCATAAAGTTTTTTAAAAAAGGATGATAAAAAATTTATGGAGCAGGAGGCAGAGACCCCGTGGAGACAGCGGGGGGGGGGCCCCGGAGCTGAGTTCGGGCCCTGCAACCACAATTAAAGGGGAGTACAATTAGGGGATCACACTCCAAACCAAAAAAAAAACCCAAAACCCCCCCCCACCCCACACCTTTCCCCCCCACCTCCCCTCCCCCCCCCCACCCTCCTCCCCCCCCCTTTCCCCCCCCCCCACCTCCACCTCCCCCCCCCCCCCCCCCCCACACACACCCCAAACCCCCCTTTTTCCCCCCCCCCTCCACACCACCCTCCACACCCCCCCCCCCCCTCCCCCATCCCCCCCCCCCTCCCCCCCCCCACCCACCCCACCCACCCCTCCACACTCCCCACCTCCCCTCCCCTCCACCCCCCCCCCTTCCCCCCCCCCCCCCCACCCCCACCTTTTCCCCCCCTCCCCCCCCCTCCACCCCCACCCCACCCTCCCCCCTCCCCCCCCCCCCCCCACCTCCACCTCCACCTCCCCCCCTCCACACACTCCTCCCCCCCCCCCCCCCTCCACCTCCCCCCACCACCTTTACACACACCCCCCCCACTCCTCCACCTCCACACCTCCCCACCTCCACCTCCCCCCCCCAATCCTCCACCCCACACCCCCCCCCCCCCCACACCCCCCCTCCCCCCCCCACTCCCCCCTCCACACACCCACCACCTCCACCTCCCCCCCACACTCCCCCCTCCCCCCCCCCCACCTCCCCCCCCCACCTCACACACCTCCCCCCTCCCCCACCCCCCCCCCCACACAAACACCCCCCCACTCCAACCCCCACCTCCCCCCCCCCCCCACCCCCACCTCCCCCCCCCCCCACCCCACACACTCCCCCCCCCCCCCCCCCCCACACCCCCCACCCCCCTCCACACTCCACCCCCCCCCACCACTCCCCACCCCCCCCCCCCAACCCCCCCCCCCCCCCCCCACCACCTCCCCCCCCCAAATCCCCCCCCCCCTCCCCCCCACACTCCCCCCCCCCCCCCTCCCCCCCCAACCCCCCCCCCCTTCCCCCCCCCACACACACTTTTCCCCCCCACCCCCCCCTCACACACCTCCACCTCCCCCCCCCCCCCACACTCCACACACTTCCCCCCCCCCTCCCCTTTCCCCCCCCCCCCACACTCACACACACCCCCCCCCACCTCCCCCCCCCTCCACACCTCCCCCCCCCCCACCCCCCCCTCCACCTCCCCCCCCCCCTCCCCCCCCCCCCCCACCACCTCCCCCCCCTCCCCCCCCCACCCCCACCTCCCCCCCCACACTCCCCCCAAACCCCCCCAACCCCCCCCCCCCTTGGTGGCAGGGGGGTTTCCTTTTAAAAAAAGGGGGTTTCCCCCGTGGGGGAGAAACTTTTTGGGGTTTCCTTTCACACATACATACAAAAGGGGCCCCCTGTCAATTGTGTGCCAGGACAAAATGGTAACTAAAAAAAACCCCCTTTTGGGAACCCCCCCCCAAACTGTGAAGGAAAAGAAAATGCAAAAAGGGTTTCAACAAGACTGTCCCCCGGGCCCAAAGGGGGTGTCCCCGGGGGGGGGGGGAAAAACACCCGCGACACTGGGGGACAGGAGAGAAGGGGGGAAAAAACAACATATAAAAATTGAGAGGGTTGACAAAGTGGGCAGGACAGGGAAATTTTCCCCCGTGGGGGGCAACAAAAAGGGGACACAGATGGAAAATTTAAGGGGGCAGATGAATCACAGAGATGTTAGGAAGTATTTCTTCAGTCACAGAGTTGTCGGGGGAATAGTTTAGGAAGCGATGTAGTGGAGGCAGGCTCTATACATAGCTTTAAGCAGAGGTATGATAAAGCTCATGGCGCAGGAGAGTGACCCAGTAGCGGCCAGTGAAGAGGGGGCCAGGGCTTGGCTGGGCCCTGAAACCCAAAGGTGAGTACAACTAGGTGAGTACACACACCTCTCAGTACAAAGACTATAAACTACATATCATCAGACTTGTGTGAATATTAAGCATGGGGTCTGGAAGCCAAAGAGCATAACCTCAATATAGTAGTACAGCCTGTCAAGATGAAACAGAACTTGCAGACGCAATGATGAAATGTAACATGATGAAAGGCCTTGCAGAGGACCCTCTTTGCAGTCCACCTGGGCTGAGCAAATAAGGGCGACTCCTGGAGACCAATTCCAACAACAGTCAGAGGCAATTACAAATGTAGAGCCATGGGTCCAGGAGAGGACGACTTTTCCCACTTCACAGATCCCAAACGACCAGAAAAAGGCACCCTAATAAAGTTGTCAATGTCAAGTGCAATAGGGGAAGGCCAAGTGACAATGGTGAAACATCTCAGACATAATAATTATAAAATGTCCTTAATAATGGAAGAGCAGAATCTAGGATTTCCATGCCATCTAGTTGAGTAAGCTGACTCACAATTTGTAAGGGTTCTGTGGAAAAGACCCAGCTGGTATAGGAAAGAACAACAAATGACATGAACAGGGCACCTAAAAACATGGAGGCTGCAAAAGACCCCCTAAACATATGTTGGCCCCACATGTTGGAGGTTGTGGCAGTAAGGGCAGTGTATTAAAGGACACAAATGCAAATAATGTGACATTTTATTGTGGCAACTTTTCGTTCTCCAGGAGGTTTGTCAAGCCGTTACAAACAATACATGGACACAGAGATATATAGGCTCAGGTGAGGTGTAATACTAGTGGTGGTGGTAGTAGTAGAGACATACGTGTAGTAATATAAAAAAGGTAGAACAACCCAACTTGCACATAAAGAAAAGGTGAAGCAATTCTTAGGTAGCATAAATATAGGTTAGGCAAATTTTCTGTTGTCTACCTTATTTTATCTACTAAATAATTGCTTCCCACTCATGTGGAGTTGATTGTTCTACTATTACTACTACTCAATGAAAACCTCTCTTACGAGCTTAATTGTTCCCGACAGCTATTCAAGTGCACGCTATTGAAGGAATTTTTCCCATAAAAAATAATGAAAATTAGATTAATCCATTTCAGACGCCAAAAATACACTTACAAAAGCACCTACAAAAATACACATTTACATAATTGTTCGAGTTTTGGGGAAATGCTCTTAAGTGGAGGGACCACTGTCCATGTCTCTCTACTACTACCACCACCACCCCCTATATTACCTCACTGAGCCATTAACACTGCCATTAACACTGCAGGTACAAGTTCTTTCTGGGGTTTTCTGGCCTTTTCTTTTAATCCACTAGGACCAGGTTAGTCACTGGCCCCTCTCTCAAAAATCTGTCAGGGCTCTGTCTGGCATTCTTTAAAACATCCCTGAAATGGGCCCACGTGTCATTGTACAGGTTCCAGCACAGCCTGCAACAGCATGGTTAGGATGATATTCATCCATAAAGCCTTGCACCCTGCTCCCCATTCACAAATCTCCTAATCATTGAAGGCACCTTATCCCCTCTCTGTTCCCCTCCTCCTCCTCTGAACCATTGTCCTGACCTGTGGTCTCTTGTTGCTTTGAAGCTCTTGCAGATCTTCAGTGGTTAGCTCTACATTGTGCTCCACCACCCAAATCTTCCACATCCTCACCCTCACCTCCAACCCATGGACTTGCCCAGTTCCACAATTTCTTCCACAACAGGCTCAGGCTCAGGGTTCTGAGGCTCACCCAAAACCTTCAAAAACCCTCTCTAGGAGACAGTCTCCAATTTTCTCAGGCAGAGTTCAAAATCCGGTAGTCACTCCTCCCAAGCCTTACCTATAAGGTTTACACAATGCAGGATATGAAATGATTTTTCCAAAAGTCTCTTGGTTATATTCATGTCTGTGGTCCCTCAAAGCACTTTTGAAACATTGCTTTGGTGTAGAGTTTTTAAAGTTGGAAATGACCTGCTGGTCCATGGGCTGGAGGAGAGGGTGGTAAGGGGAAGAACTTCACTTTGATGAATTTAAACTCCTCCACAATTTTCTCTACCAAGGTTGGAGGATGACAAGGGCATTGTCCATTATCAGGAGGCACTTAAGTGGCAAATTATTTTCCTCAAGATATTTCTTCCACTGGGGCCAAACACGCCATTGAAACCAATCTAAGAAAAAGTCCTTGTGACCCATGCCTTTTTGTTAACTTCCCATCACACACAAATTAGACTTGGTGATCGCATCTGCAAACACTCGGGATTTTCAGTGATACACCAGTAAAACTTCACTTTGCAATCACCACTGGCATTACACACATGAGAGTTAGCCTTCTTTCATAAGGGTTATGTCCTGGGAGTGCCTTTTCCTCTTGTTAATGTAGGTCCTGTTTGGCATTTTCTTAAAACAGGCCTGTTTGCCCAAATTTAACACTTGTTGGGGTTGGAAATTTTTCAGCCTCTAGTCCCTCGAATTCCTGCACATATTTTCAGCCGCACTTTTGTCCCAGCTGGCTGGTCACCATGCCTCCATACTATGATGCCACTCGATTCTTAAATCTTTGAAACCAGCCTCTGCTGTTTTAGTCGCTCACTTCAGCTTTTGTTGCAGGAATTTTCTTGGAATCATCATGCAACTGCCCTTTCTTTTCACATATTATTGCCTGCAAAACTATCTCCTGCTAACGTTTTCGTTGATC
>WNWK01038930.1:0-17694 GCA_009830355.1 Cherax destructor
CCCTTATTTTAACCAATAATCCAATTTTCCCATTTTTTTCCCCTTTTTTCCTTCCTTGATCCTTCAACTTTTGCTCCCCTTCCTTAGCTCTAATTTTTAGATACCTGACTTAACCCTTTTTTTTTCCCCCCCTAAAACCCCCTCCCCCTTCAGCTTTTTTCTTTGGGGCCAGGACCCCCAACCTTTTCATTCATAACATCGGCAATCATCTCTTTTTATCCCCCCTTTTTACCCCCACATTCGAAAAAAATTTTAAAAATTTTTTTCTTCTTCTCTTTTTTAGTAGATTTGTACGGAAAGGGGGGTTACTGGATTCCCCCGGCATCTTAGTCGCCTCTACGACACGCGGGGGGGAAAGATTCTTTTCCATTCCCCATGGAAAAGAGAAAAAAAAAAGAACAAGAGCTATTAAAAAAAAAGAAAAACCTGTTTTTGTATATATATGCATGTGATCCGTGTGGGGACCTAAAGTGTAAGGGTAGCTAAAACCTGTTACCGCGTGTTTTAGAAAAAAAAAGACAAGCAATCCTACCATCATGAAAAACAGTTTCAGGTTTCGTTACAGTCACCTGGGGACGTAGTCCCCCCCTGGGTGGTTCTCTCCCAACCCCTACTACCTATATATATATATTATATATATATATATATATATATATATATATATATATATATATATATATATATATATTTTTTTTGTGTGTGTGTGTGTGTGTGTTTTATGTGTACTCATAGTTGGGTTGGGGATGAAAAGCCCCTCCCGGGTGTGTATGTGTGTTTTTATGTAAGGGGGGGCCTCCCCCCTCGGGCCCTCAGCCCTCAGGGCCCTCAGTCCTCAGGGCCCCTCAGTCCTGGGGGCCCTTGTCCCGGGCCCCTCATGAACTAGGAACTTAATAAGGGGGCTTTTTTTGTTTATATTTTTTTATGAATCTGCTCTCAAAAATCTTTGACTCTGGAAGAGTCTTTGATGTTTACGCCGAGGGGTTGTTGGGGTCGAGACTCACCCCCGGCCCCGTCCCTGATCACTTTGATGGACACACTTCCGGTCTTTTGAAGCTTTTATGGGGGGTTTCGCCCCCGTGTGTTTGTGTGTGTGTACTCACCTTGTTGTGGTTGCAGGGGTCGAGTCATAGCTCCTGGCCCCCCTCTTCATTGGCCCTAGGGGGTCACCTCCCTCGCCATGAGCTTTATCATACCTCTTCTTAAACCTATGTTGGAACCTGCCTCCATAATCACTTCCCAAATATTCCACTTCTTGACCACTTTGTGACTGAAGAAATACTTCCTAACATCCCTGAATTCATCTGACTTCAACTTCCAACTGTGTCCCCTTGTTGCTGTGTCCCATCTCTGGAACATTCTGTTCTGTATTGTCAATTCCTCTCATTTTTTTTTGTCGTTATCATGTCCCCCTACTCTCCTGTCCTCCAGTGTCGTCAGGTCGATTTCCCTTAACCCTACTCGTAGGACATACCCCTTACTCGGGACAGTTTGTTGCAAACCGCACTTTCTCTAGCTTCTTTGCTTGGCTAGGTGGTTCAAACTGGTGCTGCATATTTCCCGTATAGGCCTAACGTACAGTGTACAGGGTCCTGAACGATTCCTTATTAATATGTCGGGAAAGCTGTTCTTAGGTTTCTAGGCGCCCAAAGCGCGGTTATTTGGTTGATGTGCGCCTCAGGAGATGTGCCTGGTGTTATACTCCCCCAAGATCTTTTTCCTTGAGTGAGGTTTGAGCCTCCCCCTAGACTGTACTCCGTCTGCGGTCTTCTTTGCCCTTCCCCCAAACTTCATGACTTTGCACTTGGTGGGGTTGAACTCCAGGAGCCAATTTCTGGACCAGGCTTGCAGCCTGTCCAGATCACTTTGTAGTTCTGCCTGGTCCTCGTCCGATTGAATTCTTCTCATCAACTTCACATTATCTGCAAACAGGGACACTTCGGAGTCTATTCCTTCCGTCATGTCGTTCAAAACACCAGAAACAACACTGGTCCTAGGACTGACCCCTGTGGAACCCCACTAGTCACCGGCGCCCACTCTGACACCTCTCCGCGTACCATGACTCGCTGTTGTCTTCCTGACAGGTATTTCCTGATCCATTGGAGTGCCTTCTCTGTTATCCCTGCCTGGTCCTCCAGCTTTTGCACTAATCTCTTGTGTGGAACTGTGTCAAACGCCTTCTTACAGTCCAAGAAAATGCAATCTACCCACCCCCCTCTCTCTTGTTTTACTGGTGTCACCCTGTCATAGAACTCCAGTAGGTTTGTGACACAGGATTTCATGTCCCTGAAACCGTGTTTGGGCCGTCGTTGATAAGCTCATTCCTTTCTAGATGCTCCACCACTCTTCTCCTGATAATCTTCTCCATGACCTTGCATACTATACATGTCAGTGACACTGGTCTGTAGTTTTTTTGTCTCCTTTTTTAAAAATTGGGACTACATTTGCTGTCTTCCATACCTCAGGTAGTCTCACTGTTTCGATAGATGTGTTTAATATTGTTGTTGGGGTCACATAGCGTCTCTGCTCCCCCCTCTCAGGACCCATGGAGAGATGTTGTCGGCCCCATCGCCTTTGAGGTAACTAGCTCACTCAGCAGCCTCTTCACTTCTTCCTCGGTTGTATGTATTGTGTGTGTGTGTGTGTGTGTGTGTGTGTGTGTGTGTGTGTGTGTGTGTGTGTGTGTGTGTGTGTGTGTGTTGTGTGTCTGTGTGTCTGTGTGTGGGGAAGCACGTTAAGAAATTAGAGAAAGTGCAAGGTTTGCAACAAGACTAGTCCCGGAGCTAAGGGTATGTCCTACGAGGGAGGTTAAGAGAAATCAACATGACGACACTGGAAGACAGGAGGGACAGGGAGGATATGATAATGACATATAAATACTGAGAGGAATCGACAAGGTGGACAGAGACAGAATGTTCCAGAGATGTGACACAACAACAAGGGGACATAACTGGAAGTTGAAGACTCAGATGAGTCACAGGGATGTTAGGAAGTATTTCTTCAGTCATAGAGTTGTCAGGAAGTGGAACAATCTGGAGAGTGATGTAGTGGAGGCACGATCCATACATAGCTTTAAGAAGAGGTATGATAAAGCTCATGGAGCAGGAAGAGTGACCTAGTATAGCAACGACCAGGGAAGAGGCGGGGCCAGGAGCTGTGAATCGACCCAAGCAACCACAATTAGGTGAGTACACACACACACTTCAGTATTCTCATCTTTATAAAATTAATTTTTTCACAACACACCAGCAACATCAAAGCAAACTCCTTCCCTCTTCAAAGCTCTCCCCACCCACTCCACACCTCTACACCCACTCCTGTGGACTGCCCACCTCAAGCTTCTTAAACAGTTGAAGTAGCTACCTACTCTTCACCGTAGTGTAGTCTTCAAGACTACGTAGTCTTCACGTAGTGTAGTCTTCACCGTAGTGTAGTCTTCACCGTAGTGTAGTCTTCACCGTAGTGTAGTCTTCACACACCAGGGTTGAGGAATGATTATCTCATATTTTGTGTACAGTTCTACAGTCCTCACATTATGTCCTTGTATTGTTCAACTGCCTCCCAGCATACATAAGCGGGATTACCAATAGACCCTGGCTGTCTTCAAGACCCTTGGCTGTCTTCAGACCCTGGTTGTTTTCAAGACCCTTTGCTGTCTTCAAGACCCTTGGCTGTCTTCAAGATACTTGGCTGTCTTCAAGACCCTTGGCTGTCTTCAAGACCCTGGTTGTCTTCAAGACCCGTGGTTGTCTTCTAGACCCCTGGTTGTCTTCAGAGGGAGCCATAAAGTCAGTACCTGACCAGCCGGGATGTGGTTCCTACGTTGGTTTACGTGCGGTCTTAAATACTGTCGAAGGTATTTAAGACACCGTTCTCATGCTTCGGCTTCATATTGTTCCAGACCATGGAGGTGAACTCTTCTCCAGGCTGACGGACTCACCACCTCATATCTCCAAGACTGATGGACCTTTGATGAGTTTCGAGAATTTTTCTACTACTCTTTCTACACCAGACTAGCCTGGCCCATGGCTGGGCTCGTCTGTAATACTCTCCTGGTCAACCAGGTTATTGCTGCTCGTGGGTCCGCCGCCCCACATATCCATCACAGCCTGGTTGATTTGGCACCTGGTGAAGATACTTGTTCAGCTTCCTCTTGAAGACTTCTACACTTGTCACAGCAGTGTTTCTGATATCATCTGCTAAGATGCTGAATAATCTGGGGCCACGGATGTTGATACAGTATTCCTTCTTTTGCCCACCGCACCCCTGCTTTTCACTTTGTTTATTATTGATAGTAATTACGCTATACAATATTGATAACATGATACTATTATACTATTATGCTACTACTATTGCTTGTAATACTACTACTACTGCTTGTAATACTACTATTATACTACTACTATTGATTGTAATACTACTATTATACTACTACTACGCGTAATCTACTATTATACTCTACTATTGCTTGTAATTACTACTGTTATATTACTGCTACTGCTGTAATCTACTTTTTACTACTACTATTGCTTGTAATACTCTATTATACTACTACTATTGCTGTAATACTACTATTATACTCTACTCATGCTATTACTGTATACTGCTACTGACTGCTTGTAATCTGCTTTATACTACTACTACTGCTTGTAATACCTATTTATACTACTTTGCTTGTAATACTACTGTTATACTACTACTACTGCTTGTAATACTCATTTTACTACTACTATTGCTTGTAATCTACTATTATCTACTACTGCTTGTAATACTACTATTATACTACTACTATTGCTTGTAATGCTACTGTTATACTACTACTATTGCTTGTAATGCTACTATTATACTACTACTATTGACTTTTAAAATACTGTTATACTTACTACTGCTTGTAATGCTACTATTATATTACTACTACTGCTTGTAATCTACTATTATACTACTACTACTGCTTGTAATCTCTTTATACTACTACTTATTGCGTAATACTACTGTTATCTACTATCTACTACTGCTTGTAATACTACTTTATTACTACTGCTTGCATACTACTGTTATGCTACTACTGCTGCTTGTAATACTACTGTTATGCTGCTGCTTGTAATACTGCTATTATACTACTACTACTGCTTGTAATCTATATTATACTACTACTACTATTGCTTGTAATACTACTTTATACTACTACTATACTACTACTTGTAATACTACTATTATACTACTACTACTTTGCTGTAATACTACTATTATACTACTACTACTACTACTGCTTGTAATACTACTGTTATCTACTACTATTGTTGCTGTAATGCTACTTTGCTTGTAATACTACTATTATGCTACTACTACTGCTTGTAATCTCTTTATACTACTCTACTGCTGCGTAATACTACTACTACTATTGCTTGTAATACTACTATTATACTACTACTGCTACTACTGCTTGTAATGCTACTGTTATGCTACTACTATTGTTGCTATTCTGCTGTAGCTACTGCTGTTTGCGAAATTTACTGCTATTATGCTACTACTGTTGCGTAATGCTGCTGTTATGCTACTGCTAGCTGTGTAATACTACTGTTATGCTACTACTATTGCGTAATGCTGTTATGCTACTACTACTAGCTGTGTGCTGCTGTTATACTGCTACTGCTGCTGTAATGCTACTGTTATGCTGCTACTGCAGCTTGTAATGCTACTGTTATATTACTACTGCTGCGTAATGCTACTGTTATACTACTTACTGCCAGCTAATACTACTATTATCTACTGCTGCTTGTAATGCTATTATACTACTACTGTTGCGCGTAATACTGCTGTTGTACTGCTACTCTGGCGTAATACTACTGTTATACTACTACTATTGCTGTAATGCTATTATGCTACTACTACTGCTTGTAATGCTACTATTATACTACTACTGCTGAATGCTCTGTTAATACTACTACTGCTATAATGCTACTTTACTACTCTGCTTGTAATACTACTATTATATTACTACTACTGCTTGTATTACTACTATTATACTACTACTACTGCTTGTAATACTATTACTGCTTGTATTACTACTATTATACTACTACTACTGCTTGTAATACTATTACTGCTTGTATTACTACTATTATACTACTACTACTGCTTGTAATACTATTACTGCTTGTATTACTACTTGTTACAAAATGACACGATATCTATTAGTAATAGACATCTCCAGTGAACACTAGAAAGGATGCCCTTCTAGCATCCAGTCTGTTACTGGGCTTTTGCAACAAAGTCAGTCTCCTGGTCCAGTTATCCGATATATTCAATAGTCTCCATGAGGATTACAACTGATAGGGTACTAACCAAAGCATTAAATTTAATATGTTTATTAACAAAGTTAGTGTCTAGAGTTTCAATGTAAATAAATGTACATATGATCAGGATGTTCATTAAGTAATGCATTAGGAGGTTAATTAGGTTAGCTCCTACACTGCTCTCATATACCATAATGCTGTGCTGAGGGCACATATATATAAATGACTCTGAAGTACCATCAGGTACAATGTCAGTAATTACAATAATGCAGATATATGCAAATATGAATATAAGTGTGTATGAGTGAGCTCCAGGTAACTCTAAGACTCGACTCAACCAGTGTCCAACTGAACTTCTCATAAGCTAGCTTCTCTAACAAACTGACAGTCAGAACAGCTTGATTGACCAGTAAAATTACCAATTCGCAGAACAGCAATATAACAGGCAACAGCAACACAGCGTCAGGAACCAGGAGATAGAAAATCGACCCTAACTGGGGACCATCAATAGATCCTCCAAAACAGTCACAAAACCCCCTTTCTACTGAAGCTAAGTTCAGCATAAACAATCCCAAACTGTGACGGTGCACAGATGCCTTATCGAATTAGGTCAGGAGCTGTAGCTAGAGACCTGAGTTATCTCAGAGTGTCAATGTGACACACAACCCAGAAAAACGTCGAAAATCACTGTCTAGTCTATCCTCTGTGAACAGAGTTACACAGAGTCCTGAGAAGTATGTTTCGTCTCACCACCGAACACATACTCTACCCAAACAGTCTAAATGACGAGAAAACAAGCAGGGACAGGAGAGAGGTGTTGACTCAACGATGTCCAGCTGCGTAGTGCTCTGGAGCAAGGAGAAGCAGCCACCCACCTCAGGTGGAATCACGTGACTTCCTCCCAGCAGCTAGACGCCGACAACATAACAAGCGAAATGTCATAATCGGTAGTTTGCCAACTCCAAGGCAGCTACTACAAACATGAGCACAATTTATAATGTTACATCCTACCTATTACAAAAGCTAAGTCAAATAATGTCAAATATAAGTCCAATAAAGGTCCAATAATAATATAAAGCAAAATATTAACGATTTAGCTATTATCGAGAATATCAGCAATATAAAATTATAGAAAATGGAAATATACATAAAATATATCATAATCAGGTATATACTTTGGGACCCATTCTGGGGTCGCAATACTACTATTATATTACTACTACTGCTTGTAATACTACTACTGCTTGTAATACTACTATTATACTACTACTACTGCTTGTAATACTACTATTATACTACTACTACTGCTTGTAATACTACTATTATACTACTACTACTGCTTGTAATACTACTATTATACTACTACTACTGCTTGTAATACTACTATTATACTACTACTGCTTGTAATACTACTATTATACTACTACTACCGCTGTAATCTACTATTATACTACTACTACTGCTTGTAATACTACTATTATACTACTACTACTGCTTGTAATACTACTATTATACTACTACTACTGCTTGTAATAAGAACATAAGAAAGAAGGAACACTGCAGCAGGACTACTGGCCCATGCGAGGCAAGTCCAATTCTCCCACTGACTTAAGCCAATGCCTTGACCTAGTCAGGTTTGCCGGGTCACCATTTGAAGAAGACCCGGGCCGGATGTACCGGCGAACATACAACAACTAGTCAGGTCAGTCACATTCACTTAAGGAAGGAGCACGGCATCTGACCTAGTAGCACAAGCTAGTCAGGTCCAACACACACCCACCCACACCCACTCATGTATTTATCTAGCCTATTTTTTAAACTACACAACGTCTTAGCTTCTATAACTGTACTCGGGAGTTTGTTCCACGCATCCACAACTCTATTACCAAACCAATGCTTTCCTATATCCTTCCTGAATCTGAATTTTTCCAATTTAAAGCCATTGCTGTGAGTCCTGTCTATGCTAGATATTTTTAGCACGCTATTTACATCCCCTTTATTTATTCCTGTTTTCCATATATACACTTCAATCATATCCCCCCCCTAATTCTACGCCTTTCTAGAGAGTACAGATTCAGGGCCCTCAATCTACTATTATACTACTACTGCTTGTAATACTACTATTATACTACTACTACTGCTTGTAATACTACTATTATACTACTACTACTGCTTCTAATACTACTATTATACTACTACTACAGCTAATTCTACTACTGCTACTATTGGTATGTAAACCAACAGTATATAACCAGAGGGTATAAACACTAGACCAGAGGGTATAAGCTAGACCAGAGGGTATAAGCTAGACCAGAGGGTATATACATTAGACCAGAGGGTATACACTAGACCAGAGGGTATATACGCTAGACCAGAGGGTATACACTAGACCAGAGGGTATACACTAGACCAGAGGGTATATACACTAGACCAGAGGGTATATACACTAGACCAGAGGGTATATACACTAGATCAGATGGTATATACACTAGACCAGAGGGTACACACTAGACCAGAGGGTATACACTAGACCAGAGGGTATATACACTAGACCAGAGGGTATATACACTAGACCAGAGGGTATATACACTAGACCAGAGGGTACATACACTAGACCAGATGGTATATACACTAAACCAGAGGGTATATACACTAGATCAGAGGGTACATACACTAGACCAGAGGGTATATACACTAGATCAGAGGGTATATACATTAGACCAGAGGGTATATACACTAGACCAGAGGGTACATACACTAGACCAGAGGGTATACACTAGACCAGAGGGTATGTACACTAGACCAGAAAGTATATACACTAGGCCAGAGGGTATATACACTTAACCAGAGGGTATACACAAGACCAGAGGGTATATACACTAGACCAGAGGGTATATACACTAGACCAGAGGGTATACACTAGACCAGAGGGTATATACACTAGGCCTGAGGTTATATACACTAGACCAGAGGGTATACACTAGACCAGAGGGTATATACATTAGACAAGAGGGTATGTACACTAGACCAGAGGGTATATACACTAGACCAGAGGGTACATACACTAGACCAGAGGGAATATACACTAGATCAGAGGGTATATACACTAGATCAGAGGCTATATGCACTAGACCAGAGGGTATATACACTAGACCAGAGGGTACATACACTAGACCAGAGGGTATATACACTAGATCAGAGGCTATATGCACTAGACCAGAGGGTATATACACTAGACCAGAGGGTATATACAATAGACCAGAGGGTATATACAAAAGACCAGAGGGTATGTACACTAGACCAGAGGGTACATACACTAGACCAGAAGGTATATACACTAGACCAGAGGGTATGTACACTAGACCAGAGGGTACATACACTAGACCAGAGGGTATATACACTAGACCAGAGGGTATATAAACTAGACCAGAGGGTATATACACTAGACCAGAGGGTATATACACTAAATTAGAGGGTATATACACTAAGCCAGAGGGTATATACACTAGACCAGAGGGTATGCACTAGACCAGAGGATATATACACTAGACCAGAGGGAATATACATTAGACCAGAGGGTATATACACTAAACCAGAGGGTATATACACAAGACAAGAGGGTATATACACTAGACCAGAGGGTATACACTAGACAAGAGGGTATATAGACTAGACCAAAGGGTATACACTAGACCAGAGGGTATATAGACTAGACCAGAGGGTATACACTAGACCAGAGGGTATATACACTAGACCAGAGGGTGTATACACTAGACCAGAAGGTATATACACTAGACCAGAGGATATACACTAGACCAGAGGATATACACTAGACTAGAGGGTATATACACTAGACCAGAGGCTATATGCACTAGACCAGAGGGTATATACACTAGACCAGAGGGTATACACTAGACCAGACTGTATATACACTATACCAGAGGGTATATACACTAGACCAGAGGATATACACTAGACCAGAGGGTATATAGACTAGACCAGAGGGTATACACTAGACCAGAGGGTATATACACTAGACAAGAAGGTATATACACTAGACAAGAGGGTATACACTAGACCAGAGGGTATATACACTAAACAAGAGGGTATATACACTAGACCAGAGGGTATATACACTAGACCAGAAGGTATATACTAGACAGGGTATATACACTAGACAGAGGGTATATACACTAACCAGAGGTATACACTAGACCAGAGGGTATACACTAGATCAGAGGTATATACACTAGACAGAGGTATATCCTAGACCAGGGTATATACACTAGACCGAGGGTAACACTAGACCAGAGGTATTACCTAGACAGAGGTATATCACTAGCCAGAGGGTATACACTAGACCAGAGGGTATTACACTAGACCAGAGGGTATATACTAGACCAGAGGGTATTACACTAGACCAGAGGGTAATACACTAGACCAGAGGAGTATACATAGACCAGAGGTATGTAACTAGACCAGAGGGTATACACTAGACCAGAGGTATAGACAGAGGTATAACTGACCAAGGGTATTCATAGACCAGAGGTATGTAACTAGATCAGAGGTATATACATAGCAGAGGGTATATACACTAGACCAGAGGTAGTATGCACTAGACCAGAGGTATATACACTAGACCAGGGGTATACATAGACCAGAGGGTTATACACTAGACCAGAGGGTATATGCACTAGACAGAGGGTAATACACTAACCAGAGGGTATACATAGACCAGAGGGTATACAGACCAGAGGGTATGTACACTAGACCAGAGGGTATATAGCTAGACCAGAGGTTTACACTAGACCAGGGGTATTACATAGACCGAGGGTGTATACCTAGACCAGAGGTATATACACTAGACCAGAGGTATACACTAGACCAGAGGATATACACTAGACAGAGGGTATACACTAGACCAAGGGTATATCACTAGCAGAGGGTATATACACTAGACCAGAGGGTATCACTAGACCAGAGGTATATACACTAGACCAGAGGGTATACATAGACCAGAGGATATACACTAGACCAGAGGTATAACAGACCAGAGGGTATACACTAGACCAGAGGGTATAACTAGACAAGAGGTATATAGACTAGACAGAGGGTATACACTAGACCAGAGGGTATATACACTAGACCAGAGGGTATATACACTAGACCAGAGGGTATATACACTAGACCAGAGGTATATACACTATACCAGAAGATATACACTAGACCAGAGGATATACACTAGACCAGAGGTATATCACTAATCAGAGGTATATACACTAGACCAGAGGTTATATGCACTAGACCAGAGGGTATATACACTAGACCAGAGGGTATAACTAGACCAGAGGTGTATATACACTAGACCAGAGGGTATATACACTATACCAGAGGGATATACACTAGACAGATGGTATATAACTAGACCAGAGGGTATATAGACCAGAGGTTATACACTAGACAGAGGGTATATACTCTAGACCAGAGGGTATGTACACTAGACCAGAGGTATTTATACTAGACCAGAGGTATATACACTAGACCGAGGTATATACACTAGACCAGAGGTATATACAGACTAGAGATATACACTGACTAGGGGTATACACTAGACCAGAGGGTATGTACATGCGAGGGTATATACCTAGACCATAGGTATATACACTAGACCAGAGGGTATATACACTAGACCAGATGGTATGTACACTAGACCAGAGGGTTATATGACACTAGACCAGAGGGTATATACACTAGACCAGAGGGTATGTACACTAGACCAGAGGGTATTACACTAGACCAGAGGGTTATACACTAGACCAAGGGTATATACACTAGACCAGAGGGTATATACCTAACCAGAGGGTATGACACTAGACAGAGGTATTACACTAGACCAGAGGGTATATACACTAGACCAGAGGGGTATATACCTAGACCAGAGGTTATATACACTAGACTCGAGGGTATATACACTAGACTCAGAGGTATATACCTAGACCAGAGGGTATATACACTAGACCAGAGGGTAATACACTAGACCAGAGGGTATTACACTAGATCAGAGGGTATACACTAGACCAAAGGGTATATACACTAGATCAGAGAGTATATACACTAGACCAGAGGGTATACATTAGACCAGAGGGTATGTACACTAGACCAGAGGGTATACACTAGACCAGAGGTTATATACGCTAGACCAGAGGTTATACACTAGACCAAAGGGTATATACACTAGATCAGAGGGTATATACACTAGACCAGAGGGTATATACACTAGACCAGAGGGTATATACACTAGACCAGAGGTATATACACTAGACCAGAGGGTATATACACTAGACCAGAGGGTATATACACTAGACCAGAGGGTATACACTAGACCAAAGGGTATATACACTAGATCAGAGGGTATATACACTACACCAGAGGGTATACACTAGACCAGAGGGTATACACTAGACCAGAGGGTATATACACTAGACCAGAGGTTATATACGCTAGACCAGAGGTTATATACACTAGACCAAGAGGGTATACACTAGACCAGAGGTTTTATACTAGACCAGAGGTATACACTAGACCAGAGGGTATATACACTAGACCAGAGGGTATATACACTAGACCAGAGGGTATATACACTAGACCAGAGGGTATATACACTAGACCAGAGGGTATATACACTAGACCAGAGGGTATGTACACTAGACCAGAGGGTATATACACTAGACCAGAGGGTATATACACTAGACCAGAGGGTATATACACTAGACCAGAGGGTATACACTAGACCAGAGGGTATATACACTAGACCAGAGGGTATACACTAGACCAGAGGTTATATACGCTAGACCAGAGGGTATATACACTAGACCAGAGGTTATATACACTAGACCAGAGGGTATATACACTAGACCTGAGGATGTATATACACTAAACAATGGGTATATATACTAACCAGGGCATATACACTAGACCAGAGGTTATACACTAGACTAGAAGATTTTACTAGATCAGAGGTATACACTAGATCCAGAGATATGCACTAACCAGAGGTATATAATGAAGGTGGTATACACTAACCGAGGGTATATACACTAGACCAGAGGTAAACTAGACGAGAGGGTATATACACTGACCAGAGGGGTATACACTAACCAGAGTAGTTCTGGGTATACACTACGGTATAGACCGAGGGTATACACTAGACCAGAGGTTATATCCTAGACGAGGGTATGTACACTAGACCTGAGGATTTATACTAGACTGGAGGATATATTACTATGAGGCCATGTGAGGTGTTTTCCCAGACTGATTGAGGATATATATCTGTACAGAGTGGTAGTTGTCTGAGGTGGTGGTGGTGGTGTTGTTGTGGTGGTGGTGGTGGTAGTTGTTGTGTGGTGGTGGTGGTGGTAGCTTGTTGTTGTGGTGGTGGTGGTGTGTGTTGTGTGGGGGTGGTAGTTGTGTCGTGGTGGTGGTGGTAGTTGTTGTAGTGGTGGTGGTGTGTATGTTGTTAGGTGGTGGTGGTGGTAGTTGTTGTTAGGTGGTGGTGGTGAGTAGTTGTTGGTGGTGGTGGTGGTAGTTGTTGTTGTGGTGGTGGTGGTGGTAGTTGTTGTTGTTGTTGTGGTGGTGGTGGTAGTTGTTGTTGTTGTTGTTGTTGTGGTGGTGGTGGTAGTTGTTGTTGTGGTGGTGGTGGTGGTAGTTGTTGTGGTGGTGGTGGTGGTTGTTGTTGTTGTGGTGGTGGTGGTGGTAGTTGTTGTTGTGGTGGTGGTGGTGGTAGTTGTTGTTGTTGTTGTGGTGGTGGTGGTAGTTGTTGTTGTTGTTGTGGTGGTGGTGGTAGTTGTTGTTGTTGTGGTGGTGGTGGTAGTTGTTGTGGTGGTGGTGGTAGTTGTTGTTGTGGTGGTGGTAGTTGTTGTGGTGGTGGTGGTGGTGGTAGTTGTTGTTGTGGTGGTGGTGGTAGTTGTTGTGGTGGTGGTGGTAGTTGTTGTTGTTGTTGTGGTGGTGGTTGTTGTTGTTGTTGAGGTGGTGGTGGTAGTAGTTGTTGTTGTTGTTGTGGTGGTGGTGGTAGTTGTTGTTGTGGTGGTGGTGGTAGTTGTTGTTGTGTGTGGTGGTGGTAGTTGTTGTTGTGGTGGTGGTGGTGGTAGTTGTTGTTGTTGTTGTGGTGGTGGTGGTAGTTGTTGTTGTTGTTGTTGTTGTGGTGGTGGTAGTTGTTGTTGTGGTGGTGGTGGTGGTAGTTGTTGTGGTGGTGGTGGTAGTTGTTGTTGTGGTGGTGGTAGTTGTTGTGGTGGTGGTGGTGGTGGTAGTTGTTGTTGTGGTGGTGGTGGTAGTTGTTGTGGTGGTGGTGGTAGTTGTTGTTGTGGTGGTGGTAGTTGTTGTTGTGGTGGTGGTAGTTGTTGTGGTGGTGGTGGTGGTAGTTGTTGTTGTGGTGGTGGTTGTAGTTGTTGTTGTGGTGGTGGTGGTGGTAGTTGTTGTTGATGTTGTGGTGGTGGTAGTTGTTGTTGTGGTGGTGGTAGTTGTTGTTGTGGTGTTGGTAGTTGTTGTTGTTGTGGTGGTGGTGGTAGTTGTTGTTGTGGTGGTGGTAGTTGTTGTTGTTGTTGTGGTGGTGGTGGTAGTAGTTGTTGTTGTTGTGGTGGTGGTGGTAGTAGTTGTTGTTGTGGTGGTGGTGGTTGTTGTTGTTGTGGTGGTGGTAGTTGTTGTTGTTGTGGTGGTGGTGGTGGTTGTTGTTGTTGTGGTGGTGGTAGTTGTTGTTGTGGTGGTGGTAGTTGTTGTTGTGGTGGTGGTGGTTGTTGTTGTGGTGGTGGTAGTGTTGTTGTGGTGGTGGTGGTAGTTGTTGTTGTGGTGGTGGTAGTTGTTGTTGTGGTGGTGGTGGTGGTGGTAGTAGTTGTTGTTGTGGTGGTGGTTGTTGTTGTGGTGGTGGTGGTAGTTGTTGTTGTGGTGGTGGTGGTAGTTGTTGTTGTGGTGGTGGTAGTTGTTGTTGTTGTGGTGGTGGTGGTGGTAGTTGTTGTTGTTGTGGTGGTGGTAGTTGTTGTTGTGGTGGTGGTAGTTGTTGTTGTTGTGGTGGTGGTGGTGGTAGTAGTTGTTGTTGTGGTGGTGGTGGTTGTTGTTGTTGTGGTGGTGGTAGTTGTTGTTGTTGTTGTGGTGGTGGTGGTAGTAGTTGTTGTTGTTGTGGTGGTGGTGGTAGTAGTTGTTGTTGTTGTTGTGGTGGTGGTGGTGGTTGTTGTTGTTGTGGTGGTGGTAGTTGTTGTTGTTGTTGTGGTGGTGGTGGTGGTAGTTGTTGTTGTGGTGGTGGTAGCTGGTTGTTGTTGTGGTGGTGGTGGTAGTTGTTGTTGTTGTGGTGGTGGTGGTAGTAGTTGTTGTTGTTGTTGTGGTGGTGGTGGTGGTTGTTGTTGTTGTGGTGGTAGTTGTTGTTGTGGTGGTGGTAGTTGTTGTTGTGGTGGTGGTGGTGGTGGTAGTAGTTGTTGTTGTGGTGGTGGTGGTTGTTGTTGTTGTGGTGGTGGTGGTGGTGGTAGTAGTTGTTGTTGTGGTGGTGGTGGTAGTGGTAGTAGTTGTTGTTGTTGTGGTGGTGGTGGTTGTTGTTGTTGTGGTGGTGGTAGTTGTTGTTGTTGTGGTGGTGGTGGTAGTTGTTGTTGTGGTGGTGGTGGTTGTTATTGTGGTGGTGGTGGTAGTTGTTGTTGTGGTGGTGGTAGTTGTTGTTGTGGTGGTGGTAGTTGTTGTTGTGGTGGTGGTAGTTGTTGTTGTGGTGGTGGTAGTTGTTGTTGTGGTGGTGGTGGTGGTAGTTGTTGGTGGTGGGTAGTTGTTGTGTGGTGGTGGTGTTGTTGTTGTGGTGGTGGTAGCTGTTGTGGTGGTGGTGGATTGTTGTTGTGGTGGTGGTGGTGGTAGTTGTTGTAGTGGTGGTGGTTGTTGTTGTGGTGGTGGTAGTTGTTGTTGTGGTGGTGGTGGTAGTTGTTGTTGTGGTGGTGGTGGTGGTAGTTGTTGTTGTGGTGGTGGTTGTTGTTGTAGTGGTGGTGGTTGTTGTTGTTGTGGTGGTGGTGGTGGTAGTTGTTGTTGTTGTGGTGGTGGTGGTGGTGGTAGTTGTTGTTGTGGTGGTGGTGGTAGTTGTTGTTGTTGTTGTGGTTGTTGTTGTTGTGTTTGTTGTGGTGGTGGTAGTTGTTGTTGTGGTGGTAGTTGTTGTTGTGGTGGTAGTTGTTGTTGTGGTGGTAGTTCTCCACACTTCACAGGGCGAAACGTTGTCTCACTAGAAGCTTCTACGACGAAATGTACTGAACACTGTGTATATTCTAGTATGTATACATTGTATACACACTGAGAGGTGTATATTTCTCTGTATATATACTGAGAAGTGTATATCTGTGTATATACACTCAGAGGTGTACATCTCCGTGTATATACACTCAGAGGTGTATATCTGTGTGTATATAAACTGGAGGTGTATATCTCAGGGTATATATACTGGTAGTTTACATTAATCAGTATTTTAGGTATTAAAGTATTCTTGACTGGTGGTGTACAGGTGACATGCAGCCTTAATGACCCTCGTGTAGTAGACAGACTTGAAACCCAATTAACCAACCCTCGTGTAGTAGACAGACTTGAAACTCCATTACCCAACCCTCGTGTAGTAAACAGACTTGAAACCCCATTAACCAACCCTCGTGTAGTAGACAGACTTGAAGCCCCATTAACCAACCCTCGTGTAGGAGATAGACGTGAAACCTTATTAACCAATCCTAGTGTAGTAGATAGACTTGAAACGCAATTAACCAACCCTCGTGTAGTAGACAGACAACCCCATTAACCCCCCCGTTAGGAGATAGACTTAAACCTCTTAAAACCCAATCCTTTGAAAATAGACTTGAAACCCCTTAACCCCTCGGGCAGAAGATTAAATCTCATTAAAACCCCTCATGTATTGTCAGACTTGAAACCTAAACTAAAAGGGGATTTGGGAAAAACCCAAACCACATAAATTTGGAACCCCAGATGGAAATTTTTAAATTTTTAATCCGTTAAAATATATTAATTGGCGGGATCATTAAACCCCGGGGGGTTTTACATAAACCTGCGTCACTGTTCACCGCAGAATAGGTACCTGGGTGGTGGTCGGTGTTTAAAACCCGGGGACAAGATTAAAAAAACCCCAATGGGAAAAAAGACAGACGGCCTCGATGACGCACTGCTTTCTTGGGGTTTTCCTGAATGGAACCCCCCAAAATCCCCAAAACTTATTTCTTTAGAGAGGCATTCACACTGTAGCCCTTTAACCCCAACAATTTTGGAATCTGTGGGGGGAAACCCTTGGTGATATTGGGAAAATCCCCCTGGGGAAAAAAATGGGGAAAAATTTAACTTAATGTGGGGAAAGGTATTTCCAAAAAAAGTTGATGTCCCCATCACTTGA
>WNWK01038931.1:0-17694 GCA_009830355.1 Cherax destructor
CTTCTCACCCAAACCTAAATGCTCAATATCAAACATTCCCAACAAAGTAGAATAATCACTTAAGTGTAAAAAACTTACTAATCACTTAAATGTAAAAACCTGTTATGAATAATACATACAGTGGACCCCCGAGTTTCGTAAACCCGGAAATCGTACATTTATGTAAGTATAATATTGTAAGTGCTTGTGGAAAAGTATTTTTGGGGGTCTGAAATAGACTAACCTACGTGACATTTTTCCTTAAGGGAGTAAATTCGTTCGGTAATGACACTTGAGCAGACTTCAGGAGTGAAGTTTTTACGAAACTCGGGGGTCCACTGTACTAAGCTAACTGTTTCCATAACATTTACATTATAATGACCACGTAAACTGTAACTGCATTGCAATTAATTATTCTAAATGTTATCTCACTCAATTAGTTGCATTGCTACAATTAATTGATATGTCCAACTTATATTCAAACTTTATAACTTAGATACACAATTATACTTATTTTATAAATTATCAACCATAACTTTTTACCATGTAGTCTATAATTAAGTAGTCCTAAGAATGCCCGCAATGCACAGCATATTAGGGGCTTTTGGCATGTACATCTCATCAATAACTATGTATCTTGTCTACCCAACCATGTATCACTGTACCATGTCTCAATAAAGTATTATTATTATTATTATTATTATTATGGTGAATATATTTATTATAGGAAGTCTGAATAAATGAAGAATGGCTATAATCGAAAACCACCATATTAGTGAAATGCTGTAAAGTGAGGCAGTGTACAGCAAGGCCTTCCTTTATGTGGTTGCTCCTGATGAAGGCTGTGATTGGAAGGTTCCATTAATAGAAAGTCCTGCTGTTATACACTGACCCCTTGATATAATGGACCATGATATAATGAACCTTGATACAAAAGACCTCGATATAATGGACCTTAATATAACAAACCTTATTTAACGAACTTCTAAAATAATAGGGAAAATCCACTGGTTATATTGAATTTTTCTTACAGTTTAAGAGTACACTGTGAGTACAGTAGTACAGCAGGTGCACACCAGAGTACTTTAGTGCCATCTAACATTATTCTGATTTAAGGGACACTCAGGTTCCCTCAGTAGTGCATTTACTGTGAGATTACTGTACATGTATCTTAAGAGTATTGTTTTATTAAGCAGATGGTGTCAGCAGTAAGCAGACTTCACTTGCTGGACTCAGCTTAGGTAAATAAGAAGTCTCTATTAAATAACCTTGAGATTAGTGAAGAGCTTAGAGAAAGTGATCCCAGATCACTTACTCTCAATATCTCATGGAATTATCTCAATTTTAAGCTGCAGATTATATTGGGCTAAAAGATTATCTGGGTCAAGTGGATCAGGGATAATCTAAGGCACAGAGTGCTGACAAGTATAGTACTCGTCATTATAGCATGCTGGGTGGAGACAGCCGGCATGTTGTAATGTTGAAAGTAATATACAGAAGGCTACACTGGCCTAGCAACTCGTACAGGGATGTCTCAAGGCTTCAGGCTCTATCCTAAGTTTGTATATGTAAATAGTTTACAAAACCTACAGACCCAACTTACTTTCACTAGTGCTTTTTTTGCCACTGGTGACTCTGTCTCCCACTGCTCCACCTCATTTGTCTGCGGTATATAAGCCCTATCTCCGTACATATACAGTACAGTGGTCTCTCGGTTTTCGTGTTTAATCCGTTCCTGAGGGATGCACTAAAACTGAAACACACGAAAACTGAAGCCATTTTCCCCATAAGAAATAATGGAAATTCAATTAATCCGTTTCAGACACCCAGGAGTATTAACAAAAAATATTTTTTTAGAGATTAAATATAGATTTACATACAGAAAAGAATGACAAATAAATATAAAGCACTAATAACATGTATAAATGAACATTTAACATCACACTTACCTTTATTAGCGACTCTTGTTGGTGTATGGAAGATGGAGAGAGTGAGGAGAGTTTATTGTTGGGAGGCAGGACAAAATGCTTCATTGTGACACTAATATCAGCTCTATGGCTTATTTATATATCACAATTCATCTAATATGACATAATAAACAATATAAATAACATAAAAACCTGATATACACTCTAGAATGAATAAAATATGTGTGTCATTACTAATGTGGTGGCGGGCATACTCGGTCCAGCTATGAAAACATCTTCCCATTCTTTCCTCCTTCAGACGCATTAGTATAAGAGAAAACGGAGTTTGTAATGCTAACTGCATTAGATCACTTATTTCCAGTCGGCTACACGGATTGAACAGAAATCATTCCTGTCCAGACTGGCTGGTAACAACAGCAGCAGCAACAACAACAACTGGTTTGTTGACAAAACTACCGAAACTTCTACACTCTCATTCTCTCTCGTTTATTCATTTAATCTTGTTTACTCACCTCTCACTCTACATTAAGACTGCCTCTTACCACCACTGCCTCTAACACTGCCTCAACCAACAAACAAGTACCACTGCCTCTCACCACCACTGCCTCAACCACCACTAGTTTCCAGTCAGCTTCACAGAGTGAACAGAATTCAACCCTGTCCAGGCTGGAAACAGCAACAACAACTGGTTTGTTGGTGTATGAGAGGCAGGAGAATTTTGAGGCAGGACAAGATAGCTCTTCAATACGACACTAATATAAACTCTACGGCTTATTTATCTATCACAATTCATCTAATATGACATAATAAACAATATTAATAACATAGAAACATGATACAGTGGACCCCCGAGTTTCGTAAAAACTTCACTCCTGAAGTCTGCTCAAGCGCCATTACCGAACGAATTTACTCTTTTAAGGAAAATTGTCACGTAGGTTAGTCTATTTCAGACCCCCAAAAATACACTTCCACAAGCACTTACAATATTATACTTACATAATTGTACGATTTCCGGGGTTTACGAAACTCGGGGGTCCACTGTATATATACTCTAGAATGAATAAAGTATGTCATTATGTATGAGAGAACTGGCGGTAGTATTGTTTTTGTTGGGTATATGGGCCACTGCTGGTGGAGGTCGGCAGCAGCAGAAGCAGGCCGCCACCAGCAGTGGCCCATATACCCAACAAAAACAATACTACCGCCAGTTCTCTCATACATAATGACATACTTTATTCATTCTAGAGTATATATATCATGTTTCTATGTTATTAATATTGTTTATTATGTCATATTAGATGAATTGTGATAGATAAATAAGCCGTAGAGTTTATATTAGTGTCGTATTGAAGAGCTATCTTGTCCTGCCTCAAAATTCTCCTGCCTCTCTCATACACCAACAAACCAGTTGTTGTTGCTGTTTCCAGCCTGGACAGGATTGAATTCTGTTCATATAATTTATAAATAAGAAATATTTACTTAAATTTATAAATAAATATTTACACTTTAATTTATAAATAAGGAATATTCACACTTCTATAAATAAGAAAGATTTACACTTACCTTGGAGATGTTGGCAGACGGCAGCTCTAGTCTGTCCCTATATTCCTCAAACAAACAATGGAGGAGTTAGGTTTCGTGTCGTCATTTTTCTATCGATTAATGGCTTAACTTACTTGCTACACTGTTAATGCTACACTTTAACGCCGGCTAGTACTATAGTCTTTATTGACTCCACTTTGATACTTTGCTACGATTTCTTTCTTTAATTCTATGGTGTTCCTCACTTTCTTTACCAAAGGACTGACACTAGGAGCTTTCTTTGGGCCCGTGGTGGCTTATTTAGCAGTCACGCACAATAATCAAGGCCCAAAAACAATGAATTGTTAATAAATATTTTGTATAAACTCCTGGGGTGATGTTCACTCAAGCGTAAACAATGCTAGACTGGGTGGCAATGTGCGTGGGAGGTGCGTGGGTGGCGGGCCTACGGCCTTTGTATGTGCGCGGCACTGGTGGACAGGTTCCGGACCGAGCACGAAAACGGAGGGAGCACACGAAAACAGAGGGCAATTTTCCACGAAAAAACTACACGAAAACTGAAATACACGAAAACAGAGATACACGAAAACTGAGGGACCACTGTAGTACCTTGACTTACGAGTTTAATTCATTCCATGACAATGGCAATGGGTTTGTGTCAATCATCTCTGATATTGTTTTAATGTCACCTTTGCACTATTTATAACATTTCTGGTATATTTTTAAATGTTTATACAGCAGTGTACTGTATTTTGTATTAACAGAATTGAGGAAATCAGCTCTAATATACATTATTTAGGTATGCATACTGGTCAGAGAGCCCGTTGTAAGTCCGAGTCGTCGGTAAACAAGTACGTCGCTAAATGAGGAGATTCTGTATTGACTGTGAGGTGCCCTTCTTTGATGATTGCTCAGAATATTCCCCAGACTTGAACTCCATTGAGAACCTCTGGGTTGTGATAAGAGATGTACCAAGGGAAGATGTCAGATCACTCTCACAACTGGAGGTCGCCATCTGTGAGTCGGAGGAGTATTTACCCCACAACACTGTGCAGTGTGGAACCTACATAAAAATGAATTCACAATTTCATGCGAGGGCCACATGCGGGCTGCATTTTGGGGACCCCTGCTCTAAACCATGAGGGACAACCTAGTTTGTGGATATTCTTTGAGAGGGAAGGAGCCAGCATACTCTAATAACAAGCACAGTAAAACAGTTTGGTGTCTTTTCTGATGACATGTTCACCTCCTCAGCATAGTTCTACAATTGAAACACAGAAGGTACAACAGAACTAGTGCTGTAGCCTCAATATTCTCTGTATTCTGACTGAAGAATCCTGCTGAGCAGGTCAATGTTTCATCAGTAAAGATACTAAAATGTTGGACGTGTCTCACTCACTGACAAAAGATTACCGTGAGGAAAGTGTGATAGTCCACCATCTATCCCATATTGATTATCATGAGGGATGTGGGATAGTCCACCATCTATCCCATATTGATTATCATGAGGGATGTGGGATAGTCCACCATCTATCCCACCTCCCAAGCCACATGTATTCCTAATGAAGATCAAAATAAATAATCCTAAGTAGATAAACAATAGACACAAAACATCTCTTTAGGCATAAAAAAAAAAAGCCAAAATAAAAGACCAGTACAGTAGGGCTCCACTTATAGGGCAGGTTAGGTTCCAGGCTACCGCTGGAAGACGGATATCTGCGGAAAGCAGAACGCCATATTTTCCACTTATAAATGATAAAAATTCCAGATAACAAGTTTACTCTAATATATATTAAGTTAGAAATAGAACTAGGCATTAAAAAATAATAAAAAGTAAAATACACACACACAGTACACTCATTACTTACCTTAAAATATTTGTAGGCTTAATGTAGGGTGAGAGGTGATTAAACAAAACAAATAAATGAGAGAGAGAGAGAAAGAGTAAATGACAGAAGACAGAGACACAGAATATGTAAACAAACAGATGAACTAGTCTGGTTATGGTTCATACACGTTCAGTTCCACGTTTGTAAGTAAGTTTTTATTCAGGTACACATAAATACAGTTACATAGATTATCATACATAGCCCATTTATATCCAGAACTATGTACATCTTTGTATCATGTCACAATAAAAATTATTATTATTAGCAGCATATGTGTAGATTACCCAAGATAACACAAAAAAAGTCAGACAGAGTGACTTATTTCCATGTTTGTGAAGCTTATACCATAATATAAACACCTTACATTGTGTACAAGTTGTCTCCACGTTGGCACAGTAGAATAAATAAAGAGCAACACTCCCATTTACATGTAACACCATTTTTAGAAGAAATGACGCTCTGAGTGAAGGCATATGAAAGGAATAATTTTATAAAGTTACCCCCAGTAATACTATTGTGTACACATTTTCTTTGGTGATGAACTATAGAAAATGTTCTTTCTGACACTCCGACAAGACTGGAGAAACATCTCATATTCATGTTAACCCTTTCACTGTCTGTGCTGTAATATTACGGCTTGCAAGCCAGTGTTGGTGCCGTAATATTAAGCCAAAATTCCAGCGGCTTCCAATCTTGCAAAAGAAAGCTTGTAGGCCAACATATTAGAGAATGGGTCTGAGTGGTCAGTGTGTACAGTACAAAAATCCTGCAGCACGCAGTGCATAATGAGAGAAAAAACTGCGACCATGTTTTTGTTTTAAAACAGCAACTTTGCAGTGTATTTTTGTATGGTATTTATGGCTGTATTCTCGTTTTCTTGGTCTCATTTGATACAATGGAAGCTATATTAAAGAAACAGAGATGATTTTGAATGGTTTACAGACTAAAAGTACCTTGAAATTGAGCTCAAAGTAGCAGAAATGTTTGATTTTTGCCGATGTTCAAGAGTAAGCAAATCACGTCACGCGCCCAATATATGTTGGGTCTCATAAGCTTTCACAAATGTGCTGATATTATTTATACCATTTTTACAATAATGCAGTAGTCTGCATAACAGTAAATCTTCTATTTTTTGTGTGAATAAAAAATTCATAATATAAGAGCAAGCATAATATAAGAGGGGCCTGGAGACATGACTAACGAACAGAGAAAATGTTATTTTAGTGCTAGGAATGTTTGTATTGTTAATTCTGGACCCTATTTTGAAATTGGCCTTACTTGAATTGTGTATGAAATTGGCCAAATTACCAATTTCTGATCACTTTATTGGGTAGTTGAAATTGTACTCAATCGATAGAACAAATGGAATTCTAGCGAAATAGCTATGAGTTTGGTTGGCTGGAACAATGGAATTGGCTGAAAATAGGGCTCAAAGTGGGCAAAATTGTGATGCGTAAATATCGCCGAGTGCTAACTTTGTAAGAGTGTAATTTCGTAAGTTTTCCATCATATTTCGTACTTTTGGTGTCATTACTATTGGAAAAAGATTCTCTATAATTTCATAAGAAAAAATAATTTTTTTTTTAAATTCTTTGACACTGAGAGTAAGTTTGTGAGCAGGGGTCTCAACAGTTATTTCAGTTGAATTTGTAGTCTTAAGCAGTAAAAACAACATAATACATCACAGCAATGAACTATAATTACATATTCAATTTTATTTTTGTAAAATCTGGAGGTCTAAAAACAAAGTTTGGCTTTTTTGGGGCTCCCATGAACATAACCCTATTTTTCCTGTAAGTTCTTCAGTTTATCTAACATGGATTTACCTAACACTGCGTTTTCAGGAATGTAACTACCGTGTAATATTATGATCTACTGTATGATTGGTAGATTACCTTCATTGTTAGTAATATTATAATTATACAATATTTTATAGTGCCGTGAGTCACACTTCCATGACGCATGGAGGTGTGACTCACGGCACTATAAAATACTGTGTAATTAAACTATTACTATCAATAAAGGTTGTCTATCTATCATATTTATTCCAGAATAATATTAGATATAACATAAATAACGTAGAAGCATGATAAAGACGCCCAAATTAATAAAAACTAGTTACTGCTCGCTTCTCCCTCTGCATAGCTCCACCCACTTTGAAATGATACCATATGGTGAATTAAATATGTTGTGAGTGTGGGGAAAGTTCGTGAGGCAGTGGGTAGAATGAAAGGGGGTAAGGCAGCTGGGATTGATGGGATAAAGATAGAAATGTTAAAAGTAGGCGGGGATATAGTTTTGGAGTGGTTGGTGCTATTATTTAATAAATGTATGGAAGAGGGTAAGGTACCTAGGGATTGGCAGAAAGCATGTATTGTTCCTTTGTATAAAGGCAAAGGGGACAAAAGAGAGTGCAAAAATTATAGGGGAATAAGTCTGTTGAGTATACCAGGTAAAGTGTATGGTAGAGTTATTATTGAAAGAATTAAGAGTAAGATGGAGAGCAGGATAGCAGATGAACAAGGGGCTTTAGGAAAGGTAGGGGGTGTGTAGACCAAGTGTTTACAGTGAAACATATAGGTGAACAGTATTTAGATAAGGGTAAAGAGGTTTTTGTGGCATTTATGGATTTGGAAAAGGCGTATGATAGGGTGGATAGGGGGCAATGTGGCAGATGTTGCAGGTGTATGGAATAGGAGGTAGGTTACTGAAAGCAGTGAAGAGCTTTTATGAGGATAGTGAGGCTCAGGTTAGAGTGTGTAGGAGAGAGGGAGATTATTTCCCAGTAAAAGTAGGCCTTAGACAAGGATGTGTGATGTCACCATGGTTGTTCAATATATTTATAGATGGGGTTGTAAGAGAAGTGAATGCGACGGTCTTGGCAAGAGGTGTGGGGTTAAAAGACAAAGAATAAAAATACAAAGTGGGAGTTGTCACAGTTGCTTTTTGCTGATGACACTGTGCTTTTGGGAGATTCTGAAGAGAAGTTGCAGAGGTTGGTGGATGAATTTGGTAGGGTATGTAAAAGAAGAAAATTGAAAGTGAATATAGGAAAGAGTAAGGTGATGAGGATAACAAAAAGATTAGGTGATGAAAGATTGGATATCAGATTGGAGGGAGAGAGTATGGAGGAGGTGAATGTATTCAGATATTTGGGAGTGGACATGTCAGCAGATGGGTCTATGAAGGATGAGGTGAATCATAGAATTGATGAGGGGAAAAGGGTGAGTGGTGCACTTTGGAGTCTGTGGAGACAAAGAACTTTGTCCATGGAAATAAAGAGGGGAATGTATGAGAGTATAGTTATACCAACACTCTTATATAGGTGTGAAGCATGGGTGATGAATGTTGCAACGAGGAGAAGGCTGGAGGCAGTGGAGATGTCATGTCTGAGGTCAATGTGTGGTGTGAATATAATGCAGAGAATTCGGAGTTTGGAAATTAGGAGGAGGTGCGGGATTACCAAAACTATTATCCAAAGGGCTGAGGTGTTGTTGTTGTGGTGGTTCGGACATGCAGAGAGAATGGAACGAAACAGAATGACTTCGAGAGTGTATAAATCTGTAGTGGAGGGAAGGTGGGGTAGGGGTCAGCCTAGGAAAGGTTGGAGGGAGGGGGTAAAAGAGGTTTTGTGTGCGAGGGGCTTGGATTTCCAGCAAGCATGCGTGAGCGTATTTGATAGGAGTGAATGGAGACAAATGGTTTTTAATACTTGACGTGCTGTTGGAGTGTGAGCAAAGTAACATTTATGAAGGGATTCAGGGAAACCAGCAGGCCGGACTTGAGTCCTGGAGATGGGAAGTACAGTGTCTGCACTCTGAAGGAGGGGTGTTAATGTTGCAGTTTTATAACTGTAGTGTAAAGCACCCCTCTGGCAAGACAGTGATGGAGTGAATGATGATGAAAGTTTTTCTTTTTCGGGCCACCCTGCCTTGGAGGGAATCAGTCGATGTGTTAATAAAAAAAAAAAAATATTAGAAAGAAAAACAGCATCTCAGCATCAAGCAATCTCCAAGACTACATATTTCGTCTATACAGGTCTCCCTTAACATTTGCGAGGGTTAGGGAATCAAGAGCCTCACGAATGTTGAAAAATCGCGAATGTTTGGTGCCCCAATATAGTGTAGGGAAATATAATACAATACTGCTTCCTTAACCTATTGAACCATGAACAATCATAAAACACATGAAAACATCATAAAATATTGTACTATATACATACATGTTATGGTTTAATAACATGTATGTTTTTAAATATACCACTGCCTTAACCACTGCCTCGTATTTTTGTACAATTTCTTTCTTCAATTCTATCGTGTTTCTCAATTTCTTTACCAAAGGGCTGGCACTAGCAAGCTTCTTTGGGCCCATGGTTATTTATGTAGCAGTCACACTCCATCAACAAGCACCAAACACAATGAATTAGTATTGTGAAATGTTTGGATGAGCATAGAGGCTAATGTTGACTCCAGAATAAATAAAGCCACACTGACTCACAAAGCCTCAAACCACTGCCTCCACCACTGCTTCAACCTTGTATTTTTGTACAATTTTTTTTCTTCAAGTCTCTCGTATTATTATTATTATTTCCCTACAATATATTGTAGGGAAATACTGCTTCCTTAACCTATTGAACCATGAACAATCATAAAACACATGAAAACATCGTAAAATATTGTACTATATAGTACTACATACATGTTATACTGTAGTTTAATTACAAATAATGAACAAACAAAACACTCAGTGAGTGAGTGGCGAGCGGGCTGGCTGTCGGGTCGGAGGGAGGGTAATAGGGACGCGCGGGTGGCGGGAAACTTAAATATGATTTGGTGGCTGGGAATTTGCGAATGTGTGAAGCCCGCTAAAGTGGAAAACGCGAATGTTGATGGAGACCTGTAACTTGTACTTTATTGTGCATACCCTAGTACAAGAAAGAGTTAGAAGTGCAGCACCACTTGGAAGAGGGAAAAACAAGAGGAAAATGGAAGAAGTACAAAAGAAGTTCACAGTAAAGAGGTTAGCTGGTGTGTTCGTCTGTGTATTTACATTTTCTGCATCTCATGTGGCAGCTTAAGAACTGATTAAACTCAGTGAACAAGGTATGTCGATGGTAATAATAATAATAATAACAATTGCTCTGGAGTGCTTTAAATGTCAGCTACCAAACCTATACAAAAAACGTATGACATTTAAAGAGCTCCAGAGCGATTATTATTTATTACTATTATTAATTATTATTATTACCATCAACATACCTTATTCACCGAGTTTAATAATTTCTTAAGCTGCCACGAGAGATGCAGAGAATGTAAACACTCGGACAAACACACCAGCTAACCCATTTACAGTGAACTTTTTCCATTTTCCTCTTGTTTTTCCTGTTCCAAGTGCTGCTGCACTTCTAACTCTATCTTCTACTATGGGGTGCACAATAAAGTACAAATATGTAGTCTTGCAGACTGAAAGCTAGTGTACTGAGTGGCTGTAGGAAGGAGATTGAGATGCTTGACGCTGAGACGGTGCGCTGCCCGTTTCCATGACCCAAGTTCTCGTACGGCATACAATACCAACTCATCGGAGAGCCCATCATAACTCCAAGTTGCCGGTAAACAAGTACGTTGGTAAGTGAAGAGAGGCTGTATATAGAAAAGCTGTATAAGAGATTTGTATATACAGTGGTCCCTCGGTTTTCGTGCATCTCCAAACTCGAACATTTATGTAAGTGTATTTTCGTAAGTGCTGTTGCAAGTGTATTTTTGGGGGTCTGAAATAGACTAACCTACGTGACATTATTTCTTAAGGAAGTAAATTTGTTCGGTAATGGCACTTGAGCAGCATTCTGGAACGAATTTTCGGCGAAAACCGAGGGACCACTGTAGAAGTGCTTTATAAGAGAGTTGACTGTATATATGAAGGATGATTCTCCAGAACAAAACAGTCACTTACTCCATCGGGTCGTCGGATCCTAACAATTGAGGTTGAGCGGTAACTGTGATGTATGCCAGGCTGAGGCTGGTCAGTCTCTGACTGTATGTGACTGGGATCACCCTGGCCAGAGTCACCAGTCGCTCCATACCAGTAACGTGGTCCATCCTTTAGTAACTGGGACAGTCCGCCAGTTATCCTGTCAGAGCAACAACACATTGAAACATTAGAAAACTGTACAGTCAGTTCTTTGACTATACATAAAAGAGTTACAGTGGATCCTCGGTTTTCGTGCATCTCCAAACTCGAACATTTATGTAAATGTATTTTTGTAAGTGCTTTTGTAAGTGTACTTTTGGGGGTCTGAAACGACTAATCTAATTTACATTTGTTCTTATGGGAACAAATTCATTCGGTAATGGCACTCAAACAGCATTCTGGAAAGAATTTTCAACGAAAACCGAGGGTCCACTGTATATGTATAAGAGAACTGACTGTATATAGACAAGCTTTCTAAAACAACTGACTGTATATAGACAAGCTTAATAAAAGAACTGACTGTATGTACATAGACTAGCTTTATAAAAGAACTGACTGTATATAGACAAGCTTTATAAAAGAACTGACTGTATATTATAAATCCTTAAGACTAGGAATGAGATCTAAATAAAAACTAACTTATCTGACAGACTGATTCACTGGATGACTCACCTGTCATCAAGATCAGAGTCCTCTTTCCTGACAGAATCAGCATTGGGTTGACCAGAGTCGTCAGTACTGTCAGTCAACCTGTCAGACTCTGTCAAACATTAACAACTTTATTGTTATTACTATTATTGTTATTATTGAACAAGATGTTACCAATTTTCTATGGTAATTGAAAGAAGAACAATGACAGAACTGAAGGAACAATGAAGGAAGAACAAGAACAGAATCGGACATGGGGGATGTCTGGGAGGTGGAGTCGGACACAGGGTATGTGCGGGAGCTTACAAGAGCTTTACACTGGAATTTAATGTCCCATATATATGGTATATAGAGGAGCTTTATAGGAGAACTGACTGTATATAGAAGAGCTTTATAAGAGAATTGACTATACTATATAGAGGAACTTTATAAGAGAAGTGACTTTATTAGGCTTGTAAAGCTCCTGGAATGCAGGACACAATAAAACCTAACCCAAGGAAGTTTAGACAACTCAAACACCTCAGATCAAGAGCCCTGCCTTAGCAATACGGCCTTCCGAAGGCACTAACACAGTCATTAAGTTTGACTGACCTTGATATCCACCAAACAGTGATCCGCTGAAGCCCCAACTGAAGCTCTTGAAGATCTGATCCATCATGGACTGAGGGTCGAGGGTGGGGAACCCTTCATCATAGTGACGGTAATTGTCCAGATCGTCACAGTCCTCCAAACCACTGTAACCACCACAAATATTCTGAACTTGGCCATAACATCAGGAAAATAGTGGTAATATATTCAGAACTTAGTGTTAATAACAGTTAAAATAAAAATATATTTGGAACTTAGCTGTAGATCAAGAAAGTAATGGAAATATATTCTGAACTTAGCAGTAAGATCAGGAAAATAATGGCAGAGTTATTATTAAAAGAATTAAAAGTAAGATGGAGAGCAGGATTCCAGATGAACAAGAAGGCTTTAGGAAGGGTAGGAGGTGAATAGACTAAGTGTTTACAATGAAGCATATAGGTGAACAGTATTTAGATAAGGGAAGAGAGGTTTTTATTGTATTTAAGGATTTGGAAAAGGCATATGACAGGGTGGATAGGAGAGCAATATGGCAGACGTTGCAAGTGTATGGAATAGGAGGTAGGTTGCCGAAAGCAGTGAAGAGTTTTTACAAGGATAGAAAGGCTCAGGTTAGAGTATGTAGGCGAGAAGGAGATTATTTTCAAATACAAATACAAATGTTTATTTCTCTGTAAAGATTACAATGTGGGGTTTACATATTATAAAATATTGGTTACACTGTGTGGTTTACATATTATAAAATACTAATTACAAAGAGGGCCACTATCATGCCTACCATGACTAGGCATTTCGGGCAAACTAATAATAATTCTAACTCTATATTGATACAGGTTATGGAGCATATTGATATTAAAGCTAGGTAACTGTATTACAGTTTGTGAATTTAGCAATGAGAATGGCTTTGTCTTGGCATGATACACAGTTTATATTAAAGCTCCTATATTGGAGTAGCTCAGGCAAACTTATGACTTACTTTAAGATTTGACAAGCAATAGCTTTATTCAAAATTTTATGTTTACAGTCATTTGGGTGATTGTAAGTTGGGGAAATCATAGATATCGAGAGTAGGTCTAGTTTGTTTTTTATGTGTGCATGATACAGGTAAGAGAATAGGTGGTTTTCATGTAGTTAGCTGATGGTGGGGTGAGTCAGGGAGACAAGATGTTTTTTAACGGTAGTTTTGAAAGTGATGGTTGTGTCTGCAGTTCTAGAGTTTTCAGACAGGGAGTTCCAGATTTTAGGCCCTTTAATGTACAATGAATTTTTGTATAGGTTTAGCCGGACACGGGAAATGTCATAGAGATTTTTGTGCCTGGTGTTGTGCCTGTGGGTCCTGTCACAACTATCAAGAAAGTGTTTCAGTTCTGGGTTAATATTGGAATTTATGGTTTTGTAAATGTAGGTTGCACAGTAGTAAGTGTGGATGTTGTGTACAGTGAGTAAATTTAGATCTTTGAAGAGTGGGGGGGGGGGGGGTGTTGCCTAGTATTGAATTGCGTGATAATTCTTACTGCGGCTTTTTGTTGGGTTATTATTGGCTTTAGGTGTGTTGCTGCTGTTGAACCCCATGCACAAATAGCATAGGTGAGGTAGGGATAGATGAGTGAATAGTATAGTGTGAGTAGGGCTGATTGTGGCACGTAGTAACGTATCTTGGAGAGGATCCCAACTATTTTGGATACTTTTTTTGTTATGTGTTGGATATGGGTGCTGAATTTCAGGTTGCTGTCGAGGTGTAGGCCCAGGAATTTGCCCTCATTATGTTTAGCAATAAGAGTGTTGTCGATCTTAATGTTCAGTTGTGCAACACCTGCTCTGTTACCAAACATAATATAGAAGGTTTTGTCAGTGTGTTACTGTGTTATTCCCCTTGCCTCAAAAACCCCTTACATAATTGCTCAAAGAACAATAATTTCTCAAACTTAATCTAGTGCAAATGTTGAAACTTATATCTCATAAATGTATAAACCTGTTATAATTAATGCAACCTAATCTAACTTTGTTTCTACAGCATTACCAAATAAAGAAATCCATTCTCATGTACATTTGTACTCCTTGTAACTCATCTAATGACCATATAAACTGTTATTGCAACACAAATAATTGATTTGATTTGTTTGATCTGATTTAATAACCCTTTCAGGGTCCAAGCCATAGATCTACGCATTGTCCACAGGGTCCAAGAATTTAAAAAAAAAATTTTTTTATTTTTTTTATGAAATGGTAGAATCTTTTTCTAAAGGTAATAAAACAAAAAGTACAAAATTTGGTGGGAAACTGATGAAATTACACTATTGCAAATTTGACTGTGTTAGTGATACAGTGGTACCTCTATTTACGAGCAGCTCAAAACTCGAACAAATATGTAAGTGTATTTTTGTAGGTGCTTTTGTAAGTGTATTTTTGGGGGTCTGAAATGGATTAACCTAATTTTTATTATATCTTATGGGAAAAAATTCCTTCGGTATCGGCACTTGAATAGCCGACTGGAACGAATTTTGCTCGTAAGTAGAGGTACCACTGTATTTACATTTCAGCGATTTTGCCTACTTTGACTCCTATTTTAGGCCAATTACATTATTCCAGTTGACCAAATTCTTAGCTATTTCGTTAGTATTACTTCTACTTTATTGACTGAGCACAAGAAACTGCCCAATCAACTTTTTCAAGTAGCCAATAAAGTGATCAGAAATTGGAAATTTCACCACAACACAAGACACAGATCACTTTTTGACATACCCCGAGTCCATACCAACCAATGTAAAAATTCTATGCACATAAAGGGCCCCAGAATCTGGAATTCATTACCAGTAAATATTAAGTTAACCTTGTCTGAAAATCAATTTAAGACTCTTCTCAAAAATCACCTACTCACCCTAAACTAAATACAGTGGTACCCCGACTTACGATATTTTTTCATTCCAGAATGCTGTTCAAGTGCCATTACCAAACGAATTTATCTCCATAAGAAATGATGTAAAATAGACTAGTCCTTTTAGACCCCCAAAATTACACTTACAAAAGCATTTAAAAAAATCAACTTACATAAAAGGGTGTGTTTGGGGACCATCGTATGTCGGGGTACCACTGTACTCATACTGTAAACTACTTTCAAAAATTCTCAATGTTATTTTCCTTAAGATAATCTCAATTTTATATTACCATCCTCATAAACACTTGTTACAATTTAATATCATCATATTGTAATTTTAACAGTACAGTCATCCCTCGGTTTTCGATTGTCCCAGTTTTCGCCGATTTTTGTTTTCGCCGACTTTTTTCGGGGAAAATTTGTCTCAGTTTTCACCGACCGTATGGGACCTGTCCACCAGTGCTGCGCACATACAAAGGCCGTAGGCCCGCCACCCATGCACCTCCCACGCACATTGTCACGCAGTCTAGAATTGTTTATGCTTGAGTGAACATCACCCCAGGAGTTCATACAAAACATTTATTAACAATTCATTCTTTTTGGCCCTCGATTATTGTGTGTGACTACTAAATAAGTTACCATGGGCCCAAAGAAAGCTCCTAGTGCCAGTTCTTTGGTAAAGAAAGTGAAGAACACTGTAGAAATGAAGAAAGAAATAATAGAAAAATATGATAGTGGTGTACGTATTGCCGAGCTCGCCAGGATATACAAGAAAAACCCATCAACCATCAGTTCCATTGTGGCAAAGAGAAAAGAAATCACGGAAGCTAATGTTGCGAAAGGGGTGAATACGATAACGAAACAGAGATCACAAACAATGGAAAATATGGAGAAATTGTTATTGGTGTGGATAAACCAAAAACTGCTAGCGGGTGATAGTGTTGTGCAATCCATCATATGTGAAAAAGCAAGGCAGTTGCATGCCGATCTTGTAAAGAAAATGCCTGGAACCAGTGTTGATGTTGATGAATTTAAGGCCAGCAAAGGCTGGTTCGAAAACTTCAAGAAGCGAAGTGGCATACACAGTGTTGTAAGGCATGGTGATTGTGCCAGTTCAGATAAAGATGGGGCTGAAAAATTTGTGCGTGAGTTTAAACAATATGTAGAGGCAGAAGAATTTAAACCCCAACAAGTGTTTAATTGTGACGAAACAGGCCTCTTTTGGAAGAAAATGCCAAGGAGGACCTACATCACGCAGAAGGAAAAGGCAATGTCAGGACACAAGCCTATGAAAGACAGGCTAACTCTTATGTTATGTGGGAACGATAGTGGGGATTTCAAAGTGAAGCCTTTACTCGTGTATCACTCTGAAAATCCCAGAGTGTTCAGGAACTACAGTGTTGACAAGAGTAAATTGTGTGTGTTTTGGAAGTCTAATGCTAAGGCATGGGTCACTAGGGAAATTTTCCTGGAATGGTTTAATCAAGTGTTTGGCCCCAGTGTGAAGAAATATCTATTGGACAATAAATTGCCACTTAAGTGCCGCCTGGTAATGGACAATGCTCCTGGTCATCCTCAAGACTTGGAAGACCAAATGTCTAAGGAATTCAAATTTGTAAAAGTGAAGTTCTTGGCCCCCTAACACCACCTCTCATCCAGCCCAGGAACCAGCGGGCCATTGCAAACTTAAAAAACCCGACACCAAAGCAATGTTTAAAAGGTGCTTTGATGTAACCTCAGACACTAGATTGACCCTAAAAGAGTTCTGGAAAAGGGCCACTTTGATATTTTTTTCCAAAAATTGGGGGGAAATAAGGCCCTTTTAACCCAAAGAATTTAAAATAAATAAATAATAATAATAATAATAATAATTTTTATTTCAATGCATGTTACAATGAAATGTTATTGGTAGTTAAAATATAATACAATTATAAAACTGTAATGCAAGGAGAGCCACTGGAGCCATGGCATTAGGGGCAGTTTATTCTAGAGACTTATTCACTAAGTACTTAATGCTAAAGAAATTGATTAGGTTTTTTCTAGTTCTATATTATTTAAATTATTAAAGGTTATACATACTATTTAAAGACAATACAAGAGAAATTGGTTGAGTTTAATCTAGTTGTAGAATTTATTTCAAATTACAGTATGTTGATGCTATACTAGTATAATAACAATACTAGAAATAGTTTTTAGAGTTTCATCTAGGTATATATTTTATTTCAAATTAAGAAAATGATGATACTATAAGATTTTAAATGACAATATGATGATATAAAAT
>WNWK01038932.1:0-17694 GCA_009830355.1 Cherax destructor
TTTTATTTTTAAAAAAAATTATTTTATAAAAAATTATTAAAATTTTAAAGGTTAAAAATATTTAAATTTTTTTATATCAAAATTTAATTTTGAATTGCATTTTTTGATTAAAATACTTCAAGAATTTAAAAATATTTTTTTTATTTTTTTTTAAATTATATTAGTAATTTAATGAAATCATGGAAAATTTATTTTTTAAAATGGATTTATAGAATTCTAAAAATTAAAAATCTAAATATTATAAAATGGTTTTTAAAATGATTTAAAGCTTTAATTTTCAAATATTATAAAATCCTTTAGCAATTTGATTTTTAATTTTAGTTTTTAAAATAATATGAAATATTATAAAATTAAATTATAAGTTTTTATTTTTTAAAAGATTCAAAAATCAAATTAAAAACGTTTTTTATGCAATATTTAGATTAAAACATTTTCAAGATTTTAAAACTTTTTTTAATAAAATTTTATAAGTAATTCTATTAAAATATAAAATTTTATATTTTCAAAATTTATTTCAGAAAACTATAAAATGAAAAAATCGATATTTTTAAAAATGAGTTTTTAGAAACACTTTCTAAAATAATTTTGAAAATAAATGAAATTTTTAAAAATATTATTATTTTAAGTATTTTCAAAAATATGAAATATTTTAAAAATTTATTTATAAATTTAAAAGGTATAAAATTATTTATATTTTAAATGATTAAAAATTTTAGATTTTTTCTGATTTTTTTTGATAAAACTTTTCAAGATTTATGAAAACTATTTTTAATTTCCATAATTAATTCAAGAAAATTATAAAATTGTATATAATTTTTGCAGTAAAATTTTTAAAATAAAATAGATTTTAAAATTTTTGGCAAAAGTTTAAATCTAAATGAAATATCTAAAATGATTTTAAATTTTTTAGTTTTAATTAATAATTTTCAAAATTATAGAAAATTCTATATTTGATTTTAAGTTTTAAGGATTTTTAAAAAATTTAATAATATAATTAAGCTTAAAAGATTATATTTTTACTTTTCCCTAAGATTCGAAATTTTTAAAAATTGAAATAAATTTCATAAAATTTTGCTTACTTTTCCCATAAATTTAATTCGTAGAAATTCATTTAAAAGTGTGAAATCTAATATTTTAGCTAAAAATGAGTTTTGCGAAAAGCATAAACCACTCTAAAAAAATATGATAAAATAGATTTTAAATTTTCTAAATTTTCATGTATTTTCGAAAATAATATAATATCTATAAAAATATTGATTTTTAAGATTTAAGGGATTTTTTAAAAATATGAAAAATTAATAAATGATAAAAATGCTATAAAACTTATTTATTGCATTTTAGATTTAGCATTTTCAAGATTTTCTGAAAAACTATTTTTAGATAAAATACCTAAGTATAGCTCAAAAGAAAATCATAAAATTTTGCACTTTCATAAATTTGAATTGCAGTAGAAATTCTTTTAAAAGTGTGAAAATCTAAGTATTTTATTAAAATAGTTTGAAAAGCATCAAACCATTAAAGTCATATGCAATAAATACATTTTAGCATTTTCTGAGCTTTTTAATGTTTCATGTATTTTCGAAAATAAATTTAAATATTCTATAAAATTATTGATTTTTATAATTTTAAGTATTTTTAAAATATGTAAATAATTAATAAATATCAAATGCTTAAAACTTTTTATGCATTTTAAAGATTTAGGCATTTTAGTTTTTAAAAATATTTTTTTAGTAAAATATATGAAGTATTCTAAAAAATATAAATTTTCTCTTAAATATTGATTTTTATAGATTTTAATGGGATTTTTTAAAAATCTGTAAATAATTAAAAATATTAAAAAATGCTATAAAACGTTATTTTATTGCATTTTTTGACGATTCAAGGCATTTTCAAGGATTTTCTGAAAAACTATTTTATGAGTAAGCTTCCTAAAAGAAAATCATAAAATTTTGCTTACTTTTCCCATAAATTTCAATTGCAGTAGAAATTCTATTTAAAAGTGTGAAAATCTAAGTATTTTAGCTAAAAAATGAGTTTTGCCAGAAAAGCACTCAAACCACTCTAAAACGTCGAAATATGCAATAAAATACGTTTTACAATTTTCTGAGCTTTTTAATGTTTCATGTATTTTTCGAAAATAATATGAAATATTCTATAAAAATATTGATTTTTATAGATTTTTAATGGATTTTTAAAAATATGTAAATAATTATAAATATTAAAAATGTATAAAACGATATTTTATTGCATTTTTACGATTCAAGGCATTTTCACGGATTTTCTGAAAAACTATTTTTAGATAAAATATACCTATGAGTAAGCTTCCTAAAAAAATCATAAAATTTTCTTACTTTTCCCATAAATTTTAATTGCAGTAGAAATTCTATTTAAAAGTGTGAAAATCTAAGTATTTTAGCTAAAAAATGAGTTTTGCAGAAAAGCACTCAAACCTCTAAAACGTCGAAATATGCAATAAAATACGATTTTAGCATTTTCATTTTTATGTTTCTTATTTTTCGAAAATAATATGAAATATTCTATAAAAATATTGATTTTTATAAGATTTTAATGGGATTTTTAAAAATATGTAAATAATTAATAAATATTCAAAAATGGTATAAAACATATTTTATTGCATTTTTGACGATTCAAGGCATTTTCACGGATTTTCTGAAAACTATTTTTAGTAAAATACCTATGAGTAAGCTTCCTAAAAGAAAATCATAAAATTTTGCTTACTTTTCCCATAAATTTCAATTGCAGTAGAAATTCGATTTAAAAGTGTGAAAATCTAAGTATTTTAGCTAAAAAATGAGTTTTGTCAGAAAAGCATCAAACCGCTCTAAAACGTCGAAATATGCCATAAAATGCGATTTTAGCACATTTTTCTGAGTTTTTTAATGTTTCATGTATTTTTCGAAAATAATATGAAATATTCTATAAAAATATTGATTTTTATAGATTTTGAATGGGATTTTTTAAAAAATATGTAAAGTAATTAATAAATGATAAAAATGCTATAAAACTTGATTTTATTGCATTTTTGACGATTAAGAGCATTTTCAAAGGATTTTCTGAAAAACTATTTTTTTAGATAAAATATACCTGTGAGTAAGCTTCCTAAAAGAAAATCATAAAATTTTGCTTACTTTTCCCATAAATTTCAATTGCAGTAGAAATTCTATTTAAAAGTGTGAAAATCTAAGTATTTTAGCTGAAAAATGAGTTTTGCAGAAAAGCACTCAAACCACTCTAAAACGTCGAAATATGCAATAAAATACGATTTTGCAATATTTTCATGTATTTTCGAAAATAATATGAAATATTCTATAAAAATATTGATTTTTATAGATTTTTAATGGGATTTTTAAAAATATGTAAATAATTAATAAATATTCAAAAATGGTATAAAACGATATTTTATTGCATTTTGACGATTCAAGGATTTTCAGGATTTTCTGAAAAACTATTTTTTAGATAAAATATACCTATGAGTAAGCTTCCTAAAAGAAAATCATAAAATTTTGCTTACTTTTCCCATAAATTTAATTGCATAGAAATTCTATTTAAAAGTGTGAAAATCTAAGTATTTTAGCTAAAAATGAGTTTTGTCAGAAAAGCATCAAACGCTCTAAAACGTCGAAATATGCAATAAAATGCATTTTAGCACATTTTTCTGAGCTTTTTAATGTTTCATGTATTTTCGAAAATATATGAAATATTCTATAAAAATATTGATTTTTATAGATTTTTATGGGATTTTTTAAAATATGAAATAAATTATAAATATAAAAATGCTATAAAACTTATTTTATTGCATTTTTGATCGATTCAAGGCATTTCAAGGATTTTCGAAAACTATTTTTTAGATAAAATATACCTATAGTAAGCTTCCTAAAGAAAATATAAAATTTTGCTTACTTTTCCCATAAATTTAATTGCAGTAGAAATTCTATTTAAAGTGTGAAAATCTAAGTATTTTAGCTAAAAATGAGTTTTGCAGAAAAGCACTCAAACGCTCTAAAACGTCGAAATATGCAATAAAATACGATTTTAGCACATTTTTCTGAGCTTTTTAATGTTTCATGTATTTTGAAAATAATATGAAATATTCTATAAAATATTGATTTTTATAGATTTTTAATAGTATTTTTAAAATATGTAAATAATTAATAAATATCAAAATGCTATAAAACGTTATTTTATTGCATTTTTGACGATTCAAGGCATTTTCAAGGATTTTCTGAAAAACTAATTTTTAGATAAAATATACCTATGAAATAAGCTTCCTAAAAGAAAATCATAAAATTTTGCTTACTTTTCCCATAAATTTCAATTGCAGTAGAAATTCTATTTAAAAGTGTGAAAATCTAAGTATTTTAGCTGAAAAATGAGTTTTGTCAGAAAAGCATCAAACCGCTCTAAAACGTCGAAATATGCAATAAAATACGATTTTACAATTTTTCTGAGCTTTTAATGTTTCATATTTTCGAAAATAATATGAAATATTCTATAAAAATATTGATTTTTATAGATTTTTAATGGGATTTTTTAAAAATATGTAAATAATTAATAAATATTCAAAAATGCTATAAAACGATATTTTATTGCATTTTTTGACGATTCAAGGCATTTTCAAGGATTTTCTGAAAAACTATTTTTTTAGATAAAATATACCTATGAGTAAAACTTCTAAAAGAAAATCATAAAATTTTGCTTACTTTTCCCATAAATTTGAATTGCAGTAGAAATTATATTTAATAGTGTGAAAATCTAAGTATTTTACCTAAAAATGAGTTTTGCCAGAAAAGACTCAAACCACTCTAAAACGTCGAAATATGCCAAAAAAATACGATTTTAGCACAATTTTTAATGTATTTTTCGAAAATAATATGAAATATTCTATAAAAATATTGATTTTTATAGATTTTTAATGGGATTTTTAAAAATATGTAAATAATTAAAAAATATTAAAAATGCTATAAAACGATTTTTTTATTGCATTTTTGACGATTCAAGGCATTTTCAAGATTTTCGGAAAAACTATTTTTTTAGATAAAATATACCTATAAGTAAGCTTCCTAAAAGAAAATCATAAAATTTTGCTTACTTTTCCCATAAATTTAATTGCAGTAGAAATTCTATTTAAAAGTGTGAAAATCTAATATTTAGCTAAAAATGAGTTTTCCAGAAAAGCACTCAAACTGCTCTAAAACGTCGAAATATGCAATAAAATACGGTTTTAGCATTTCAGCTTTAATTTTCATGTATTTTCGAAAATAATATGAAATATTCTATAAAAATATTGATTTTTTTGGATTTTAATGGATTTTTTTAAAATATGTAAATAATTAATAAATATTCAAAAATGGTATAAAACATATTTTATTGCATTTTTGACGACTAGGCATTTCACGGAGTTTTCTGAAAACTATTTTTTAGATCAAAATACCTTGAGTAAGTTCTAAAGAAAATCATAAAATTTGCTTACTTTTCCCATAATTTGATTGCAGTAGAAATTCGATTTAAAAGTGTGAAAATCTAAGTATTTTAGCTAAAAAATGAGTTTTGTCAGAAAAGCATCAAACGCTCTAAAACGTCGAAATATGCACAAAATCGATTTTAGCACTTTTTTTCTGAGCTTTTAATGTTTCATGTATTTTCGAAATTATATGAAATATTCTATAAAAATATTGATTTTTATAGATTTTTGAATGGATTTTTTAAAAATATGTAAATATTTAATAAATAAAAATGCTATAAAACTTGATTTTATTGCATTTTTGACGATTTAAGGCATTTGAAAGGATTTTCTGACAAACTATTTTTTTAGATAAAATATACCTGTGAGTAAGCTTCCTAAAAGAAAATCATAAAATTTTGCTTACTTTTCCCATAAATTTGAATTGCAGTAGAAATTCTATTTAAAGTCGTGAAAATCTAAGTATTTTAGCCTGAAAAATGAGTTTTGCCAGAAAAGCACTCAAACCACTTAAAACGTCGAAATATGCAATAAATACGATTTTAGCACATTTTTGCTTTAATTTTCATGTATTTTTGAAAATAATATGAAATATTCTATAAAAATATTGATTTTTATAGATTTTTAATGGGATTTTTAAAAATATGTAAATAATTAATAAATATTAAAAATGCTATAAAACGTTATTTTATTGCATTTTTGACGATTCAAGCATTTTCAAGGATTTTCTGAAAAACTATTTTTAGATAAAATATACCTATGAGTAAGCTTCCTAAAAGAAAATCATAAAATTTTGCTTACTTTTCCATAAATTTGAATTGCAGTAGAAATTCTATTTAAAAGTGTGAAAATCTAAGTATTTTAGCTGAAAAATGAGTTTTGCCAGAAAAGCACTCAAACCCTCTAAAACGTCAGAATATGCAATAAAATACGATTTAGCATTCTGAGCTTATTTTCATGTATTTTTCTAAAATAATATGAAATATTCTATAAAAATATTGATTTTTATAATTTTTAATGGGATTTTTAAAAATATGTAAATAATTAATATATATTCAAAAATGGTATAAAACGATATTTTATTGCATTTTTTGACGACTCAAGGCATTTTCGTTTTATACCATTTTTGAATATTTATTAATTATTTACATATTTTCAAAAAATCCCATTAAAAATCTATAAAAATCAATATTTTATAGAATATTTCATATTATTTCGAAAAATACATGAAACATTAAAAGCTCAGAAAAATGTGCTAAAATCGTATTTTATTGCATATTTCGACGTTTTAGAGCGGTTTGAGTGCTTTTCTGGCAAAACTCATTTTTCAGCTAAAATACTTAGATTTTCACACTTTTAAATAGAATTTCTACTGCAATTCAAATTTATGGGAAAAGTAAGCAAAATTTTATGATTTTCTTTTAGGAAGCTACTCACAGGTATATTTTATCTAAAAAATAGTTTATCAGAAAATCTTGAAAATAGCCTTAAATCGTCAAAAAATGCAATAAAATCAAGTTTTATAGTATTTTTGATTATTTATTAATTATTTACATATTTTTAAAAAATACTATTAAAAATCTATAAAAATCAATATTTTTATAGAATATTTCATATTATTTTCGAAAAATATATGAAACATTAAAAAGCTCAGAAAATGTCTAAAAATCGTATTTTATTGCATATTTCGACGTTTTAGAGTGGTTTGAGTGCTTTCTGGCAAAACTCATTTTCAGCTAAAAACTTAGATTTTCATAAGTATATTTTATCTAAAACAATAGTTTTTTTAGAAAATCTGAAAATGCCTTAAATCGTCAAAAATGCAATAAAATCAAGTTTTATAGCATTTTGAATATATATTAATTATTTACATATTTTAAAAATTCCATTAAAATCTATAAAATCAATATTTTATAGAATATTTCATAATATTCGAAAAATACATGAAACATAAAACTCAGAAAAATGTGCAAAATCGATTTATAGCATATTTCGACGTTTTAGACGGTTTGATGCTTTTTCTGACAAACTCACTTCTTAGCTAAAATACTTAGATTTTCACACTTTTAAATACTACTGCAATTGAAATATGGGAAAAGTGGCAAAATTTTATGATTTTCTTTAGGAAGCTACTATAGTATATTTATCTAAAAAATAGTTTTCAGAAAATCCGTGAAAATGCTCTTGAATCGTCAAAAATGCAATAAAATATCGTTTATAACATTTTTTAATATTTATAAATTATTTACATATTTTTAAAAAATCCCATTAAAAATCTATAAAAATCAATATTTTATAGAATATTTCATATTATTTTCGAAAAATACATGAAACTAAAAGCTCAGAAAAATGTGCTAAAATCGTATTTTATTGCATATTTCGACGTTTTAGACGGTTTGAGTGCATTTCTGGCAAACTCATTTTCAGCTAAAATACTTAGATTTTCACACTTTAAATAGAATTTCTACTGCAATTCAAATTATGGGAAAAGTAAGCAAATTTATGATTTTCTTTTAGGAAGCTTACTCATAGGTATATTTTATCGAAAAAATAGTTTTCACAAAATCCTTGAAAATGCTCTTAAATCGTCAAAAAATGCAATAATCAAGTTTTATTTCATTTTGAATATTTATTAATTATTTACATATTTTTTAAAAATCCCATTAAAAATCTATAAAAATCAATATTTATATAGAATATTTCATATTATTTTCAAAAATACATGAAACATTAAAAAGCACAGAAAATGTGCTAAAATCGTATTTTCATTGCATATTTTCGACGTTTTAGACGGTTTGAGCTTTTCTTCCAAAACTCATTTTTCAGCTAAAATACTTAGATTTCAATTTAAAAAATTTCCTCAATTCAATTTATGGAAAAGTAAGCATTTATGATTTTCTTTAGAAGCTTACTCAAGGTATATTTTATCTAAAAAAATAGTTTGTCAGAAAATCCTTGCAAATGCCTTAAATCAAAAATGCAATAAAATAACGTTTTATACATTTTTATATTTATAATTTATTTACATATTTTTTAAAAATCCATAAAAATCTATAAAAATCAATATTTTATAGAATATTTCATATTATTTTCGAAAAATACATGCAAAATTAAAAAGCTCAAAAAATGTGCTAAAATGGCATTTTATGGCATATTGACGTTTTAGAGGAATTTGATGCTTTTCTGACAAAACTCATTTTTAGCTAAAATACTTAGATTTTCACACTTTAAATAGAATTTCTACTGCAATGAAATTTATGGGAAAAGTAAGCAAAATTTTATGATTTTCTTCTAGGAAGCTTACTCATAGGTATATTTTTTCTAAAAAAATAGTTTTCACAAAATCCTTGAAAATGTCTTAAATCGTCAAAAAATGCAATTAAATCAAGTTTTATAGAATATTTCATATTATTTTCAAAAAATACATGAAACATTAAAAAGCTCAGAAAAATGTGCTAAAATCGTATTTTATTGCATATTTCGACGTTTTAGAGCGGTTTGAGGTTTCTGGCAAAACTCATTTTTTAGCTAAAATACTTAGATTTTCACACTTTTAAATAGAATTTCTACTGCAATTAAAATTTATGGGAAAAGTAAGCAAAATTTTATGATTTGCTTTTAGGAAGCTTACTCACAGGTATATTTTTTCTAAAAAAATAGTTTTCAGAAAATCCATGAAAATGCCTTAAATCGTCAAAAAATGCAATAAAATCAAGTTTTATAGCATTTTTGATTATTTATTAATTATTTACATATTTTTAAAAAATACCATTAAAAATCTATAAAAATCAATATTTTTATAGAATATTTCATATAATTTTCGAAAAATACATGAAACATTAAAAAGCTCAGAAAAATGTGCTAAAATCGTATTTTATTGCATATTTCGACGTTTTAGAGCGGTTTGAGTTGCTTTTCTGGCAAAACTCATTTTTTAGCTAAAATACTTAGATTTTCACACTTTTAAATAGAATTTCTACTGCAATTCAAATTTATGGGAAAAGTAAGCAAAATTTTATGATTTTCTTTTAGGAAGCTTACTCACAGGTATATTTTATCTAAAAAAATAGTTTTTCAGAAAATCCCTAAAAATGCCTTAAATCGTAAAAAAATGCAATAAAATCAAGTTTTATAGCATTTTTGATTATTTATTAATTATTTACATATTTTAAAAAAATACTATTAAAAATCTATAAAAATCAATATTTTTATAGAATATTTCATATTATTTTCGAAAAATACATGAAACATTAAAAAGCTCAGAAAAATGTGCTAAAATCGTATTTTATTGCATATTTCGAAGTTTTATAGCGGTTTGAGTGCTTTTCTGGCAAAACTCATTTTTTAGCTAAAATACTTAGATTTTCACACTTTTAAATAGAATTTCTACTGCAATTCAAATTTATGGAAAAGTAAGCAAAATTTTATGATTTTCTTTTAGGAAGCTTACTCACAGGTATATTTTATCTAAAAAAATAGTTTTTCAGAAAATCCTTGAAAATGCCTTAAATCGTCAAAAAATGCAATAAAATCAAGTTTTATAGCATTTTTGATCATTTATTAATTACTTACATATTTTTAAAAAATCCCATTAAAAATCTATAAAAATCAATATTTTTATAGAATATTTCATATTATTTTCGAAAAATACATGAAACATTAAAAAGCTCAGAAAATTGGTATAAAACCGTATTTTATTGCATATTTCGACGTTTTAGAGTGGTTTGAGTGCTTTTCTAGCAAAACTAATTTTTCAGCTAAAATACTTAGATTTTCACACTTTAAAATAGAATTTCTACTGCAATTGAAATTTATGGGAAAAGTAAGCAAAATTTTATGATTTTCTTTTAGGAAGCTTACTTATATGTATATTTTATCTAAAAAAATAGTTTTTCCGAAAATCCTTGAAAATGCCTTGAATCGTCAAAAAATGCAATAAAATAACGTTTTATAGCATTTTTTTATATTTATAATTTATTTACATATTTTTAAAAAATCCCATTAAAAATCTATAAAAATCAATATTTTTATAGAATATTTCATATTATTTTCGAAAAATACATGAAACATTAAAAAGCTCAGAAAAATGTGCTAAAATGGCATTTTATGGCATATTTCGACGTTTTAGAGCGGTTTGATGCTTTTCTGACAAAACTCATTTTTTAGCTAAAATACTTAGATTTTCACACTTTTAAATAGAATTTCTACTGCAATCTAAATTTATGAGAAAAGTAAGCAAAATTTTATGATTTTCTTCTAGGAAGCTTACTCATAGGTATATTTTATCTAAAAAAAATAGTTTTTCACAAAATCCTTGAAAATGTCTTAAATCGTCAAAAAATGCAATAAAATCAAGTTTTATAGAATATTTCATATTACTTTCAAAAAATACAAATACGTTTTAGAGCGGTTTGAGTGCTTTTCTGGCAAAACTCATTTTTCAGTGTGAAAATCTAAGTATTTTACTTAGATTTTCACACTTTTAAATAGAATTTCTACTGCAATTGAAATTAATGGGAAAAGTAAGCAAAATTTTATGATTTTCTTTTAGGAAGCTTACTTATAGGTATATTTTATCTAAAAAAATAGTTTTTTAGAAAATCCTTGAAAATGCCTTGAATCGTCAAAAAATGCAATAAAATAACGTTTTATAGCATTTTTTAATATTTATAAATTATTTACATATTTTTATAAAAATCCCATTAAAAATCTATAAAAATCAATATTTTTATAGAATATTTCATAATATTTTCGAAAAATACATGAAAAATTAAAAAGCTCAGAAAAATGTGCTAAAATCGTATTTTATTGCATATTTCGACGTTTTAGAGTGGTTTGAGTGCTTTTCTGGCAAAACTCATTTTTCAGCTAAAATACTTAGATTTTCACACTTTTAAATAGAATTTCTACTGCAATTCAAATTTATGGGAAAAGTAAGCAAAATTTTATGATTTTCTTTTAGGAAGCTTACTCATAGGTATATTTTATCTAAAAAAAATAGTTTTTAAGAAAATCCGTGAAAATGCCTTGAATCGTCAAAAAATGCAATAAAATATCGTTTTATAACATTTTTTAATATTTATAAATTATTTACATATTTTTAAAAAATCCCATTAAAAATCTATAAAAATCAATATTTTTATAGAATATTTCATATTATTTTCGAAAAATACATGAAACATTAAAAAGCTCAGAAAAATGTGCTAAAGAGCGGTTTGAGTGCTTTTCTAGCAAAACTCATTTTTCAGCTAAAATACTTAGATTTTCACACTTTTAAATAGAATTTCTACTGCAATTGAAATTTATGGGAAAAGTAAGCAAAATTTTATGATTTTCTTTTAGGAAGCTTACTCTAGGTATATTTTATCTAAAAATAGTTTTTCAAAAATCCTTGAAAATGCTCTTAAATCGTCAAAAATGCAATAAAATCAAGTTTTATTAGCATTTTGAATATTTATTATTATTACATATTTTTAAAAAATCCCATTCAAAATCTATAAAAATCAATATTTTTATAGAATATTTCATATTATTTTCGAAAAATACATGAAACATAAAAAGCTCAGAAAAATGTGCTAAAATCGCATTTTATGGCATATTTCGACGTTTTAAAGCGGTTTGATGCTTTTCTGACAAAACTCATTTTTTAGCTAATATACTTAGATTTTCACACTTTTAAATAGAATTTCAACTGCAATTGAAATTTATGGGAAAAGTAAGCAAAATTTTATGATTTTCTTTTAGGAAGCTTACTCATAGGTATATTTTATCTAAAAAAAATAGTTTTTCAGAAAATCTGTGAAAATGCCTTGAATCGTCAAAAAATGCAATAAAATAACGTTTTATAGCATTTTTTTATATTTATAATTTATTTACATATTTTTAAAAAATCCCATTAAAAATCTATAAAAATCAATATTTTTATAGAATATTTCATATTATTTTCGAAAAATACATACAAAATTAAAAAGCTCAAAAATGTGCTAAAATGGCATTTTATGGCATATTTCGACGTTTTAGAGCGGTTTGATGCTTTTCTGACAAAACTCATTTTTTAGCTAAAATACTTAGATTTTCACACTTTTAAATAGAATTTCTACTGCAATTGAAATTTATGGGAAAAGTAAACAAAATTTTATGATTTTCTTCTAGGAAGCTTACTCATAGGTATATTTTATCTAAAAAAAATAGTTTTTCACAAAATCCTTGAAAATGTCTTAAATCGTCAAAAAATGCAATTAAATCAAGTTTTATAGAATATTTCATATTATTTTCAAAAAATACATGAAACATTAAAAATGCATATTTCGACGTTTTAGAGCGGTTTGAGTGCTTTTCTGGCAAAACTCATTTTTTAGCTAAAATACTTAGATTTTCACACTTTTAAATAGAATTTCTACTTCAATTAAAATTTATGGGAAAAGTAAGGAAATTTTATGATTTTCTTTTAGAAGCTTACTCATAGGTATATTTTATCTAAAAATAGTTTTCAGAAAATCCGTGAAAATGCCTTGAATCGTCAAAAATGCAATAAAATATCGTTTTATACCATTTTGAATATTTATTAATTATTTACATATTTTTAAAAATCCCATTAAAATCTATAAAATCAATATTTTTATAGAATATTTCATATTATTTTCGAAAAATACATGAACATAAAAGTTCAGAAAATGTGCTAAAATCGATTTTATTGCATATTTCGACGTTTTAGAGGGTTTGAGTGCTTTTCTGGCAAAACTCATTTTTCAGCTAAAATACTTAGATTTTCACACTTTAAATAGAATTTCTACTGCAATCTGAAATTTATGGGAAAAGTAAGCAAAATTTTATGATTTTCTTTTAGAAGCTTTACTTAGGTATATTTTATCTAAAAAATAGTTTTCAGAAAATCCTTGAAAATGCCTTAATCGTCAAAAATGCAATAAAATCAAGTTTTATAGCATTTTTAATATTTATTAATTATTTACATATTTTTAAAAATCCCATTAAAATCTATAAAATCAATATTTTTATAGAATATTTCTATTATTTTCGAAAATACATGAAACATTAAAAAGCTCAGAAAAATGTGCTAAAATCGTATTTTATTGCATATTTCGACGTTTTAGAGCGGTTTGAGTGCTTTTCTGACAAAACTCATTTTTAGCTAAAATACTTAGATTTTCACACTTTTAAATAGAATTTCACTGCAATTGAAATTTATGGAAAAGTAAGCAAAATTTTATGATTTTCTTTAGAAGCTTACCATAGGTATATTTTATCTAAAAATAGTTTTTCAGAAAATCCTTGAAAATGCCTTGAATCGTCAAAAAATGCAATAAAATAAGTTTTATAGCATTTTTAATATTTATTAATTATTTACATATTTTTAAAAATCCCATTAAAATCTATAAAATCAATATTTTTATAGAATATTTCATATTATTTTCGAAAATACATGAAACATTAAAAGCTAGAAAATGTCTAAAATCGATTTTATTGCATATTTCGACGTTTTAGAGCGTTTGAGTGCTTTTCTGAAAACTCATTTTTAGCTAAAATACTTAGATTTTCACACTTTTAAATAGAATTTCACTGCAATTGAAATTTATGGGAAAAGTAAGCAAAATTTTATGATTTTCTTTAGAAGTTACTTATAGGTATATTTTATCTAAAAATAGTTTTTCAGAAAATCCTTGAAAATGCTTAATCGTCAAAAATGCAATAAAATAACGTTTTATAGCATTTTTTAATATTTATTAATTATTTACATATTTTTAAAAATCCATTAAAATCTATAAAAATCAATATTTTTATAGAATATTTCATATTATTTTCGAAAATACATGAAACATTAAAAGCTCAGAAAATGTGCTAAAATCGTATTTTATTGCATATTTCGACGTTTTAGAGCGGTTTGAGTGTTTTCTGCAAAACTCATTTTTAGCTAAAATACTTAGATTTTCACACTTTAAATAGAATTTCTACTGCAATTGAAATTTATGGGAAAAGTAAGCAAAATTTTATGATTTTCTTTAGGAAGTTATCACAGGTATATTTTATCTAAAAATAGTTTTTCAGAAAATCCTTGAAAATGCCTTGAATCGTCAAAAATGCAATAAAATCAAGTTTTATAGCATTTTTAATATTTATTATTATTTACATATTTTTAAAAATCCATTAAAATCTATAAAATCAATATTTTATAGAATATTTCATATTATTTTCGAAAAATACATGAAACATTAAAAGCTCAGAAAATGTGCAAATCGTATTTTATTGCATATTTCGACGTTTTAGAGGGTTTGAGTGCTTTTCTGGCAAAACTCATTTTTCAGCTAAAATACTTAGATTTTCACACTTTTAAATAGAATTTCTACTGCAATTGAAATTTATGGGAAAAGTAAGCAAAATTTTATGATTTTCTTTAGAAGCTTACTCATAGGTATATTTTATCTAAAAATAGTTTTCAGAAAATCCTTGAAAATGCTTTAATCGTCAAAAATGCAATAAAATAATGTTTATAGCATTTTTAATATTTATTAATTATTTACAATTTTTAAAAATCCCATTAAAAATCTATAAAATCAATATTTTTATAGAATATTTCATATTATTTTCGAAAATACATGAAACATTAAAAGCTCAGAAAATGTGCTAAAATCGTATTTTATTGCATATTTCGACGTTTTAGAGGGTTTGAGTGCTTTTCTGCAAAACTCATTTTTCAGCTAAAATACTTAGATTTTCACACTTTTAAATAGAATTTCTACTGCAATTGAAATTTATGGGAAAAGTAAGCAAAATTTTATGATTTTCTTTAGGAAGCTTACTATAGGTATATTTTATCTAAAAATAGTTTTTCAGAAAATCCTTGAAAATGTCTTGAATCGTCAAAATGCAATAAAATAACGTTTTATAGCATTTTTGAATATTTATTAATTATTTACATATTTTTAAAAATCCATTAAAAATCTATAAAAATCAATATTTTTATAGAATATTTCATATTATTTTCGAAAATACATGAAACATTAAAAGCTCAGAAAATGTGCTAAAATCGATTTTATTGCATATTTCGACGTTTTAGAGCGGTTTGAGTGCTTTTCTGCAAAACTCATTTTTAGCTAAAATACTTAGATTTTCACACTTTTAAATAGAATTTCTACTGCAATTGAAATTTATGGAAAAGAAGCAAATTTTATGATTTTCTTTAGGAAGCTTACAAGGTATATTTTATCTAAAAATAGTTTTTCAGAAAACTGAAAATGCTTGAATGTCAAAATGCAATAAAATAAGTTTTATAGCATTTTTAATATTTATATTATTTACATATTTTTAAAAATCCATTAAAAATCTATAAAATCAATATTTTATAGAATATTTCAATTTTTTCGAAAATACATGAAACATTAAAAGTCAGAAAATGTCTAAAATCGATTTATTGCATATTTCGACGTTTAGAGGTTTGGTTTTCTGCAAAACTCATTTTAGCTAAAATAATTTTCACACTTAAATAGAATTTCTTGAAATTTATGGAAGTAAGCAAAATTTATGATTTTCTTAGGAAGCTTATCATAGTATATTTTATCTAAAAATAGTTTTTCAGAAAATCTTGAAATGCTTAATGTCAAAATGCAATAAAATCAAGTTTTATAGCATTTTTATATTTATTAATTATTTAATATTTTTAAAATCCATTAAAATCTATAAAATCAATATTTTATAGAATATTTCATATTATTTTCGAAAATAATGAAACATTAAAAGTCAGAAAATGCTAAAATCGATTTTATGCATATTTCGACGTTTTAGAGCGGTTTGATGCTTTCCAAAACTCATTTTTAGCTAAAATACTTAGATTTTCACACTTTAAATGAATTTCTGCAATTGAAATTTATGGAAAAGTAAGCAAATTTATGATTTTCTTTTAGGAAGCTTACTCAGGTATATTTTATCTAAAATAGTTTTCAGAAAATCTAAAATGCTTAATCGTCAAAAATGCAATAAAATACGTTTTATACATTTTTAATATTTATAATATTTACAATTTTTAAAATCCATTAAAATCTATAAAAATCAATATTTTATAGAATATTTCATATTATTTTCGAAAATACATGAAACATAAATCAGAATGGCTAAAATGATTTATTGCATATTTCACGTTTTAGAGCGGTTTGAGTGCTTTTCAGCAAACTCATTTTTAGCTAAAATACTTAGATTTTCACACTTTTAAAATTTTATGATTTTCTTTAGGAAGCTTACTTATAGGTATATTTTATCTAAAAATAGTTTATCAGAAAACTTGAAAATGCTGAATCGTCAAAAATGCACAGTAATAACGTTTTATAGCATTTTTTAATATTTATAAATTATTTACATATTTTTATAAAAATCCCATTGAAAATCTATAAAATCAATATTTTTAAAGAATATTTCATATTATTTTCGAAAATACATGAAACATTAAAGCTCAGAAAATATGCTAAAAATCGTATTTTTTATTGCATATTTCGACGTTTTAGAGCAGTTTGATGCTTTTCTGACAAAACTCATTTTTTAGCTAAAATACTTAGGATTTTCACACTTTTAAATAGAATTTCTACTGCAATTGAAATTTATGGGAAAAGTAAGCAAAATTTTATGATTTTTTTTTTAGGAAGCTTACTCACAGGTATATTTTATCTAAAAAAATTTTTTTTCAGAAAATCCTTTGAAATGCCTTAAATCGTCAAAAATGTAATAAAATCAAGTTCTATAGCATTTTGAATATTTATTAATTATTTACATATTTTTAAAATCCCATTAAAAATCTATAAAATCAATATTTTATAGAATATTTCATATTATTTTCGAAAAATACATGAAACATTAAAAAGCTTAGAAAATTTGTATAAAATCGTATTTTATTGCATATTTCGACGTTTTAGAGTGGTTTGAGTGCTTCTTTGGCAAAACTCATTTTTCAGCTAAAATACTTAGATTTTCACACTTTTAAATAGAATTTCTTCTGCACTGAAATTTATGGGAAAAGTGTTGTGAATTTTATGATTTTCTTTTAGGAAGCTTACTCATAGGTATATTTTATCTAAAAAAAATAGTTTTTCAGATAATCCGTGAAAATGCCTTGAATCGTCAAAAAATGCAATAAAATATCGTTTTATAACATTTTTTAATATTTATAAATTATTTACATATTTTTTAAAAAATCCCATTAAAAATCTATA
>WNWK01038933.1:0-17693 GCA_009830355.1 Cherax destructor
ACGACCAGCTCTCCAACCAGTATGCCAACCTAAATAATGTGTATTAGAGCTGATTTCCTCTATTCTGTTCATTACAATATATCACAACCAGTACCACCAACACAACCAGTACCACCACCACAACTGTCACTGTTGAGTGCAGTGAGGCCTGGCCTGCACTGCCACATTCACTGCAACAATGCACGCTGACGTCTATACACTTTTGCAGCGTCTTAAGACTTGACGAGTATTTTATGTCAGCGATGGAGTTATTGTGATGGAATATCTCAGTGTGCTGACACATGCTAACTGTGACAGTGGGCTTTCATTTGCTAGGGTGGGGACAGGGGGCCTGATAAGTGGGTGTGGTGCTAGAGTGTATGGTTGTCGTGGGTTGTTTGTGAATTGAGACCCGCTGAGGGTACTTCCAGTGTGTGTGTTTGTCCTGCTTGGTCTTGGTGTCCTCCGTATCTCGCTGTCTCCCCTCCCTCCTCTCTTCTCCTTCTTATCTTCTCCCTCCGGGTATGCCCTTCTTCCTGCGTTCTGTCCCGATCTAGGTATACATTCCGGTACCCCTGGTTCGTCCTCAGCCGAGCTTTCTCTTGCAGGATCATGGTGCAGGCTTATTCTGCCTTGAATATTACCTTGAGGGGTCGATTTCTTCCCTTTGTGTACCACCCGATTCTCCGAAAATTTGTCACTTGGGATGAGTCTCCCCCTATTGCTAGCATGATACCATCGATCTTTTCTTTCTCCTCCTGTTTCCTTCTGTCGTGGGTGTCCCCTTCGACTTCCTTCAGGCCATAGATAAAGATCGACTTCTCCCTTTCCTCCTCCCACTGTGTCTCCCATTGCCTTGTCAAAGGTGCATTAGCCTCTCCCGGTGCTGTCATGGATGTATTCCCCGTGTTCCTTTGTGCGTCTGGTCTGCTCATACGTCCCTGTCCGCTGCAGTGTGTTGTTGGGGTCTCCGTGTTTAGCGTGTCTGCTGCTTTGTCTACGATCTCATATGTTGTTTCTGTGCTCCCATTCGTTGTTCCTGTGGTGCTCTTCTTGACCCTGGCTGCTTCTTCATATCCCTCTCGTGTGTTGTTATCCTGCTCGTCTTGCTTCGGGCCCCATGTGTGACTGCCAGTGCCTGTGCACTGGCAGGTAGAGAGATGGAGGGAGATAGAGAGATAGAGGAGAGGGAGGAAGAGGGGGTGGGAGAAAGAGAGGGAGGGAGAGGGAGTGAGAGAGAAGTAGGGAGAGGGAGAGGGATAGGGAGAGGTGGGGAGAGGGAGAGGGAGGGATATGGATGGGAAGATGGGGGGAGAGGGAGGTATAGAGAGGGAGGTATAGAGAGGGGAGGGAGAGAGGGGAGGGTTTGTGTGTGAGGGAGAAGGGAGGGAGGTAGGGAGGGACGGGGTATAGAGAGGAGAGGGAGAGAGGGGGTGCGTTTGAGGGAGAAAGGGAGGGAGAGAGTGGGGGAGATAGGTTTTCAGAAAGTTTGGACTACTCTCCTAAATATTAAGCTAGAATTTTGCTAGTACTAGAGAGGTAGGGAGAGGAGAGGGATAGGGAGAGGTAGGGAGAGGAATAGGGAGATGTAGGGAGAGGGAGAGGGAGGGATCGGGAGGGGAGATGGGGAGAGGGAGGTATAGAGAGGGGAGGAGAGAGAGGGGGGAGGGTGTGTGTGTGAGGGAGAAGGGGAGGTATAGAGAGGGAGAGGGAGGGAGGGAGGGTGCACGTGTGAGGGAGAAAGGGAGGGAGAGAGCGGGGGGGGAGGAGCGGGGGGAGGAGATAGGTTTCAGAAGTTTGGACTACTCTCCTAATATTAATCTAGGATTTTGCTAGTACTAGTTCTATAACCGGATAGTGCTAAGCTAGGGTATAGAGGGAGTGTGTGCGTGTGTGTGAGCGTATGTGTGTGTGTGTACTCACCTAGTTGTACTCACCTAGTTGTGGTTGAAGGGGTCGAGACATAGCTCCTGGCCCCGCCTCTTCACTGGCCGCTACTGGGTCACTCTCCCTGCGCCATGAGCTTTATCATACCTCTTCTTAAAGCTGTGTATGGAACCTGCCTCCACTACATCGCTTCCCAAGCTATTCCACTTCCCGACTACTCTATGACTGAAGAAATACTTCCTAACATCCCTGTGATTCATCTGAGTCTTCAACTTCCAACTGTGTCCCCTTGTTGCTATGTCCCATCTTTGGAACATTCTGTCTCTATCAACCTTGTCAATTCCTCTCAGTATCTTATATGTCGTTATCATGTCCCCCCTATCTCTCCTGTCCTCCAGTGTCGTCAGGTCGATTTCCCTTAACCTCTCCTCGTAGGACATACCCCTTAGCTCTGGGACTAGTCTTGTTGCAAACCTTTGCACTTTCTCTAGTTTCTTTACGTGCTTGGATAAATGTGGGTTCCAAACTGGTGCTGCATACTCCAGTATGGGCCTAACGTACACAGTGTACAGGGTCCTGAACGATTCTTTATTAAGATGTCGGAATGCTTTCTTAGGTTTGCTAGGCGCCCGTATGCTGTAGCAGTTATTTGGTTGATGTGCGCCTCAGGAGATGTACCTGGTGTTATGCTCACCCCAAGATCTTTTTCCTTGATTGAAGTTTGTAGTCTCTGGCCCCCTAGACTGTACTCCGTCTGCGGTCTTCTTTGCCCTTCCCCAATCTTCATGACTTTACACTTGGTTGGGTTGAACTCCAGGAGCCAATTGCTGGACCAGGCTTGCAGCCTATCCAGATCCCTTTGTAGTTCCGTGTGTGTGTGTGTGTGTGTGTGTGTGCGTGTGGGAGGATTACGTGTGGGAGGATTGTGTGTGAGTGTGTGTGTGAGTGTGTGTTTGTGTGTTTGTGTGTGTGTGAGTGTGTGTGTGTGTGTGTGTCTGTACTTGTGTACTGCTGTGTTTATTTATGGACGCTTCAGTGACTTGCATATAAGTTAAAAGACGAACTGCAAGAAAAAATGGAAGTTGATAACTTTTTCATAGCAGATTTCTTGGTGGGAAGACAGAGTCACATACGGACACAAATATAAACAATAAGTGAAAACAAAACAAAAATAATGAACAGTCTTTGTCTCTGTATTTGTTTCTGGTACAGTTCACAACTGCTGGACAGTGTTAGATAGAACTGCAGAATAGTTTACTTTAAATAAAATATTAGTGTTTGTCCAGTGCCTGGTGATTATACCCAGCAATGAATATGTCAAAATTGTGATTGATCGAGTGATGGAAAACACAAAATATAAGTAATGAATAACTGGCTGCGTTTAAAAAGAGGAAGGTATGTGAGCATCAACATAATTTTGCAAACGTCCAATAAACAGAAAAAGCGAATTGTTACAAAAGACATTACATTTGTTGCCAGAGTTGCTAACGTAGAGCAGAGCAACATACTAGTGAATAAAAACACCAGTATCAGAGACACTGCTGTTTTATTACCTTGTACACTAGCCCACGTCACTTGTACGTTAGCCCACGTCACTTGTACGTTAGCCCACGTCACTTGTACGTTAGCCCACGTCACTTGTACGTTAGCCCACGTCACTTGTACGTTAGCCCACGTCACTTGTACGTTAGCCCACGTCACTTGTACGTTAGCCCACGTCACTTGTACGTTAGCCCACGTCACTTGTACGTTAGCCCACGTCACTTGTCGTTAACCAAAGTCGTAGTTAGCCTACGTCACTTGTACGTTAGCCCACGTCACTTGTACGTTAACCCACGTCACTTGTACGTTAGCCCACGTCACTTGTACGTTAGCCCACGTCACTTGTACGTTAGCCACGTCACTTGTACGTTAGCCTACGTCACTTGTACGTTAGCCCACGTCACTTGTACGTTAACCCACGTCACTTGTACGTTAGCCCACGTCACTTGTACGTTAGCCCACGTCACTTGTACGTTAGCCCACGTCACTTGTACATTAGCCCACGTCACTTGTACGTTAACCAACGTCACTTTACGTTAACCCACGTCACTTGTACGTTAGCCCACGTCACTTGTACATTAGCCCACGTCACTTTTACGTTAACCCACGTCACTTTTACGTTAACCCAAGTCACTTGTACGTTAGCCCACGTCACTTGTACATTAGCCCACGTCACTTGTACGTTAACCCACGTCACTTTTACGTTAGCCCACGTCACTTGTACATTAGCCCACGTCACTTGTACGTTAACCAACGTCACTTGTACGTTAACCAACGTCTCTTGTACGTTAGCCCACGTCACTTGTACGTTAGCCCACGTCACTTGTACATTAGCCCACGTCACTTGTACGTTAACCCACGTCACTTTTACATTAGCCCACGTCACTTGTACATTAGCCCACGTCACTTGTACGTTAACCAACGTCAGTTGTACGTTAACCAACGTCACTTGTACGTTAACCAACGTCACTTGTACGTTAGCCCACGTCACTTGTACGTTAGCCCACGTCACTTGTACGTTAGCCCACGTCACTTATACCTTATCCCACGTCACTTGTACGTTAACCCACGTCACTTGTACGTTAACCCACGTCACTTGTACGTTAGCCCACGTCACTTGTACATTAGCCCACGTCACTTGTACGTTAACCCACGTCACTTTTACGTTAGCCCACGTCACTTGTACATTAGCCCACGTCACTTGTACGTTAACCAACGTCACTTGTACGTTAATCAACGTCCCTTGTACGTTAGCCCACGTCACTTGTACGTTAGCCCACGTCACTTGTACGTTAGCCCACGTCACTTGTACATTAGCCCACGTCACTTGTACGTTAACCCACGTCACTTTTACGTTAGCCCACGTCACTTGTACATTAGCCCACGTCACTTGTACGTTAACCAACGTCACTTGTACGTTAACCAACGTCACTTGTACGTTAGCCCACGTCACTTGTACGTTAGCCCACGTCACTTGTACATTAGCCTACGTCACTTGTACGTTAACCAACGTCACTTGTACGTTAACCCACGTCACTTGTACGTTAGCCCACGTCACTTGTACGTTAACCAACGTCACTTGTACGTTATTCCACGTCACTTGTACGTTAGCCCACGTCACTTGTACGTTAATCCACGTCACTTTTACGTTAGCCCACGTCACTTGTACGTTAGCCCACGTCACTTGTACGTTAGCCCACGTCACTTGTACGTTAACCCACATCACTTGTACTTTAGCCCACGTCACTTGTACGTTAGCCCATGTCACTTGTATGTTAGCCTACGTCACTTGTACGTTAACCCACGTCACTTGTACGTTAGCCCAAGTCACTTGTACGTTAGCCCACGTCACTTGTACGTTAACCAACGTCACTTGTACGTTAGCCCACGTCACTTGTACGTTAGCCCACGTCACTGGTACGTTAACCCACGTCACTTTTACGTTAGCCCACGTCACTTGTACGTTAGCTCACGTCACTTGTACGTTAGCCCACGTCACTTGTACGTTAACCCACATCACTTGTACGTTAGCCCACGTCACTTGTACGTTAGCCCAAGTCACTTGTACGTTAGCCCACGTCACTTGTACGTTAACCCACCTCACTTGTACGTTAGCCCACGTCACTTGTACGTTAGCCCACGTCACTTGTACGTTAACCTACGTCACGTTTACGTTAGCCCACGTCACTTGTACGTTAGCCCACATCACTTGTACGTTAGCTCACGTCACTTGTATGTTAACCCATATCACTTGTACGTTATCCCACGTCACTTGTACGTTAACCCACCTCACTTGTACGTTAACCCACCTCACTTGTACGTTAGCCCACGTCACTTGTACGTTAGCCCACGTCACTTGTACGTTAACCCACCTCACTTGTACGTTAGCCCACGTCACTTGTACGTTAGCCCCCGTCACTTGTACGTTAACCCATATCACTTGTACATTAGCCCACGTCACTTGTACGTTAGCCCACGTCACTTGTACGTTAGCCCACGTCACTTGTACGTTAACCTACGTCACTTGTACATTAACCCACGTCACTTGTACGTTAGCCCACGTCACTTGTACGTTAACCCAAGTGGGGGAATGTACCCCTACGGTAAAGTGGACTGTTAATGTTGCTATAATTAGCTTGTAGATGCATCCACGATTACCCAGCCGTCCCAGTAACCGATGGTTGATGCAGACGTTCACATCCCCCACAGGGCTGTATGGGTGTAAAATCACACATGAGACTTATGTGATTGCCCCAAAAAAGCGTATGCCATATAATCAGTCATTTATTGGACTGAATGGCGGTTTACTCACGGTGTTTGGGCGGATCGCCCACGAGTCACCGGGTGAATGGTAAATCTGCCTAAAGCAAATTATGCTTTCCTAACTGCGCAGCAGGTGGCATCTAGGTATAAGCAGACTTACCTGGGTATTTGTATCGGACCCTTAATTCACACCCGGATACTGCTGTCTTGTTTGAAGAATGCTGCTGAAGAGTTACTGCCTTGTTAGACGAAGCACTCATTGTCCCTTTACATTCTTCAATTTCAGTCTTTTTGCAGTAGTAACACTAAGCACGCTAGAACAGAGTTCTTATCCGTTTTCCAGACGATAGTGGAGAGTGAATAGGATAACGGACACGCACGATTTCCTTTGTTAGGTTAAATCCTCGCACCTTAAGTCTTTCCTTGTTGGTTTATAAGTTCAATCTGCCGCGCTCCTGCATCCCGCAGCTCAGCGGGCTTGGCATCGCTGACCTCAGCAATATTTCAATACTTGCAAAACACTGCAACAAGTTGCAATTCAAATGCTTGTGTTCTGTAAATACTTCGATCACTGGAGCACAAGATTGTAAAGTCAAATGTATAAACTAATACAGCAGTTTCTATAACTTTCCTGCTAAGGTCAAGAGTCACATTTATATCAAATGTTTCAATCACTCGTATACATTCGTTGCAACCCTTGTCAGCTAGATGTGACGTACTGCTTCCTTGTCCGTACATATGTTACCAGTTAAGGTTGTTGATCAGGAAGCTAGACACGCCGTCTAGCTATTTCTAAGGGCCGGAAAGAGTAGGGCCCTTGAAAAGGGCTGATACTCCCCTCTCTTGGAGAATTTTCTCCACACTGGGGGGCAGTGAAGGTTCACTGAAAGTGAACTACTCATTGCTTAACATTAATTTGATTTTCTCACTTGCCATCACTGCTGCTTGTCTTTTCTGAACAGCTTCAGTCTGTGTGGTTTCTGGAGAATCAATAATTTTATTTTTGTTTTCAACACTGTGTAATTCTAACGGCACTAATTTATCTATTGTCCGTTTATTCACTACACCTTTGCTCAAAACATCAACTGTCCTGATGATTCCATTAGCATCAGGATATATAGTCACATTTTTTTCAAGAGGCCATTGGGACCTCGGACCTTCATTGTTGATTGATAATCACTATGTCACCAGGTCTTAATTAAGGACTTATAATTTTCTGGAACACCAGCTCCATAGAAGTATTCTCTCAATGAGGTGAGATAGTCTTCTTGCCAAATTTTCTCCCAGCGTTCAATCACTTTATTAAGGTGTTTGAATTTACATCTGAGTTGCTCAGGTTCGAAATAAGTAGGATCCTCTATGATTTCTTTATCATTCATGGGAGGAACAGGTTCGAGTCTTCTGCCATGTAGTAAATGAGATGGACTTAACACTTCTAAATTGTCCAGATCATCGGTAACATACGTTAAAGGTCTGTTGTTGACTCTATTTTCTATTTCAGTTACGACTCTACGAAATTCTTCTAAGTCGATTCTCTGATGATGAAGAGTGTTCCTTAAACAACGTTTTACAATGCCTATCATTCTATCGTAAAATCCGCCGTGCCATGGGGATTTAGGAGGAATGAATCTCCAACGACAATTATGTTGATTCAGCATCTGTTGTACTTCTGGCTGCTCAAAAATCTTGTTTATGTAAGCAGCACCAGCAACAAAATTCGTTGCATTGTCTGATATCATCAGCCTGGGACATGCCCTTCTGGCTGCACACCTTCTAAATAATTTGATAAAGGTTTCAGCAGACATATCAGTGGCTACTTCTAGATGTACTGCCCTAGTCGTAGCACAAGTGAACAAACAGATGTACACCTAGATAGGAATTTTGTCAACTGTTTTAGTTAAAATTATTGGTCCAGTGTAATCTACACCTGTCACCTCAAATGGAGTGACATGACATACTCTTTCAGAAGGGTATGGAGGTGGACCTGGATACTGACATACTCGCATATCATAATGACGACAAGTAATACAGTCCCTTATTTGTTTCTTCACACTTTGTCGACATTGAGGTATCCAGTAGGATTGATGTATATGACAAAGAGTGTCAGCTACACCACCATGTAACAGGTTACTGTGGGCATTCTGAATAATCAGTCTTGTTAGCCAATGATTCTTGGGGATCAATACTGGATGTATTGTTTCCTTAGGTAGTGAACAATTATGAATTCTCCCTCGACATCTTATAATTTTTCTTGAGTCGAGATAAAGTCCTAAAGAATTAATCATATCAGGTTTCTTTGGAGATTTATCCTAAGTTTCCAGAAATCTATACTCTGCAGAGAAAACATCTTTCTGTATTAACTTTATCTAGTATTTAATGGTCCAAGTAATTCATAATTAGGTTTTATTACTTTAATGAATTTAAAGACAAGAGCTGTAACTCTTAAGATTTTACCCAAAGATGAGTATTTAGATCCATCAATGACTATTTCCCTCTTTAAGGGGGGCTCCTTGTCACGGTAAAGAGGCTATCGGTCTGAGGAATTGGACCTCTTGGTCTTCTTCCTCAGACCGAACCTAATTACCCCCCAATCCTTCCTTCCCTTTCCCATCTTCCCCATCCTCCCTTTTCCCTTTCCTCCTCCTCCTCATCCCTTTCTTATTTCCTTCCCATTTTTCTCCTGGGAGCTTCCCTCCACAGGCATTCTAGTTCCTAGGTAGGGGGAGGGTATCATGGTCCATCCCATTCCGTTGAGGTCCTTGGCGGTGGTGTAGTTTGCCGTGGAATCTGGATCGCCTGGGAATGTCCCGATCCCTCTCCGGTCTCCCGGAGGGTGGCCTTGGTATCTTTCGGGCGACGGGTGTATCTCTGGAGGCCACCTTTCGGATTCCGGGGGTGGTGGCCGAAGGCGGTATGCTTTGTGGTGGATATCCGGCCGCCCTCTCTTTTGTCCGCCGAGGTGGCTCGGTGGATGTGAGGTTGCTATCCTGGATTGCTGGTTTACTGGCATGAAGGGAAGGGTATGGCATGGGTTCCATGCAGCATCTGCACTACTTGACGTGTTGAGGTCCTCTTAGGTGCGGAGGGGGATTTACGCCCCTTTCATTCCTCCTAGGAGCTATTCCTCCACGTTCCCCCCTTTTTTTTATTTTTTTTTTATTTTTATTTTCTTTTCTTCTTTCTTTTTTTTCTTAAAAATAAAAAGAAAGAAGTAACCTAACCATGGCTGACCCAATCCGTGATCCCAATACCCCCGGGCCCCTTCCTGATACCGCACCTAGTTCTGACCCTACCTCGTTACCGGACAACTCTTCGGACAACTCTAATACTCCTGTACCTCTTGCTGGTGCCGGTTCATCACCTGCTTCAGGTACTGGGGTTCCGACTGGCCCTTTTGACATATCTGACCTTCGCTCTTCTCTGACCTTGATTCCGGCTTCTCACTCAACGGTGCGGCAATTTTCGAATTGCTCGCCCGTCTCCCATCGGACCACCCTCGGTCCCACATCCAAACGACCAAGACCATTACATGACGATTCGACTCTTCCTTCTCGTTCATCTCAGAAACGACTAGCACGTTGTGCACTCCCCTTAGATACTTTGTTTCACACTACTCAATGGACAAAGTTTTTTACTCTCAGACCGACCACTTCAACTACCTATCTTTCCAATCATAGTATTGGTAAAGCTCTTCTACGCCATGTAGGCAAAGATATCTCTTTTCACGCTCTCAAGAGCAGCACTCGCATCATGACGGTCCAGAATGCTGGCCAAGCTCGCGATCTTTCCCTTCTTACGACCATAGATACTATTCCTATCACTCTTAATTCTTGTAGTGGTACTGTCATTTTACCCCACACCATTGTCCAACGGAATTTCCAGACATGTGGTGAAGACATTTTGGAGCAACTTGAGCTCCAAGAACTCCCTATCCTTAAGGTTGACACTTTTACCCTCACTGCCAATAAGCGAAGACGTTTTCCTTGCAATATAGCTCGTTTAACGTTTGACTGCCGTGAACTCCACCTTCGGTCTACATTGCAGGTCAACGTTTACAAGTTCGAAAGATGACCCCTACACCACAGCAGTGTAGAAACTGCTGGCGTTTTGGTCATCCAGCGAAATATTGCAGGTCCATGGCCGAATGAACAGTCTGTGGTGCCGACGACCATGCCAGTCCTTCTTGTACTTTACCTCCCTCTTGCCTTAACTGTCATGAGGCACATCCATCGTACTCTCGCCATTGTCAGGTTTACCTGAATGAGCGGGAAATCCGTTGTCTCAAAGAGGCGGAAGGCGTCTCATATGCTATGGCCGTCTCTCATCTACGCCTTCAAGGGAGACTTCCCCGTATTTCCTATTTTCGCATTGCTAAACGTCGCCCCACTTCTGGGGTCCCAACTTCCTCGACTTCCTCTGTGGTTCCAACATCCTCAGTTACCCCTGTCTCGAATCCTTTTGATGTTCTTGGCTCAGAGGTCCCTACCTCGGCATTCAATACTGTCCACACTCCTCCCTCTACTCACTCGCACAGTTCTGAGTCTACTCATCCTCGTCCTTCGCCTAAACCTCAGCGCCTCCCTTCTTCTCATAAGTCTGGCAAACAATCCCTATTGCTGGGTTCTTCGCCTTTGACTAGTTCTGTAACGTGTGTGGAGGTTCATCCTCCTCCTCGTCTAATTTCTTCATCCCCTGTCCCCTCTCAAGTTCCTTCCCTGACTGACCCTCCCCAGGCCACTCCCACTTTTGTCCTTTCCCAAGCCCCTTCGACAGTTTCCTCTTCTATCTCCTCGCCCTCTACTTTAGTACAGTCTATAGACTCCCCTATAGTTGCTCACTCTCCTTCCATTTCTAATGTTCCGCATTCTGCATCTTTGTCTTCCAAAAATCTGGAAGCTATTGCAGAATATATTTCAGAGTCTGGAACGATGATGGACACCGCTCCATCTGAGGTTCCTCCTCCTCTCTCTTATTCGTCTACACCCCTCCTTCCTTCACAACGCCCTCCTCCTCTGATTACAGGTTTTCCGCTGCCTCCACACGTGGACTTTTCTAACCCTAGTCCATAGATACCTCAAACTTCGACTTCTATCTTTCTCTCTATAAATCATGGCTTATTTGCAGTGGAATATCCGAGGCCTCAGGGGCAACCGGGGTGAGCTTCAGGTGTTGCTATCCCAGTTTTCCCCTGTTGGTGTCTGTTTGCAAGAACACAAATTGCAATCCTCTGTTATCCGGCCCTTTTCAGGCTATGATTTGTTATATTCATCGGATCCTTTTTCCGATGGAACCTTTAACGAAAATGCTCTTCTTATATGCACTGGTGTTTCATACCATCAGCTCTATGTTCATTCTTCTCTACATTACACCGCAGCCCGTATCCACTTGAATAAGTGGTATAAACTCTGTTCTTTATATCTCTCCCCTTCTCGAGCATTGTCTATCCCAGATGTTGATTTTCTGGTTTCTTCCTTGCCGCCACCCCTTCTATTACTTGGCGATTTTAACGCACACCATTTTCTTTGGGGAGGGTCGCACTGTGACTCCCGTGGCGTTCAGTTGGAGGCATTTCTTGCTTCTCTCCCCCTCCATGTTTTAAATACGGGTACTCCTACCCATTTTGATCCCCGAACTCATTCTTTCTCCTGCATCGATCTTTCCATCTGCTCTTCATCAACTGTCCTCGACTTCACCTGGTCTGTCCTCCCGGACTTACATGATAGCGATCATTTCCCAATCATCCTTAAGTCCCCTTCGTATTCTCCTCCTCCTCGTAGCCCACACTGGCAATTTGACTGGGCGAAATGGGACCTTTATGCAGATCTTACTGCCTTTCATGAGCTTCCTCCCTCGTCCTCCATTGATGAGGTTTTACATCTCTTTTCGTCTTCCGTCTTCACGGCAGCTTCACATTCTATCTCCCAAACCTCGGGCAATCATTCTCAGAAGTGCGTGCCTTGGTGGTCTCCTGCTTGTGCTCGGGCAGTACGTTTGAAACGCGCTGCGTGGGGCAGGTATCGGTATAACAGAACCACAGAGAGACTCCTTGATTTTAAGCAGAAGAGAGCAATTGCTCGCCGTGTCATACGTGATGCTAAACGCACTTGCTAGCGTGATTACGTTTCTACGGTCCCTTCGGCTTCCTCAATGAGTGCAGTCTGGAAGAAAGTGCGGAAATTGAGTGGTAAATTCTTCCCCGACCCGGCTCCTGTTCTTCAGGTTGCCGGTGTCGATATAGCACACCCTCTTGCCGTTGCCACTGAAATTGGTAATCATCTGGTCCGCATTTCTCAGGGGCTCCATCTATGCCCCTCGTTCCTTTCTTCTAAGTCTGCCAGCGAGTTAAAGCCCTTAGATTTTTCTTCTCTCAGAGAAGAATCTTATAATGTGCCTTTTACCCTTCAAGAACTGGAGGTAACACTCTCTGCTTGCCGATCATCGGCAGCTGGGCCAGACGGCATACATATTCGTATGCTACAGCATTTACATCAGTCTGCTCTTACTGTCCTCATACGACTCTTTAATCTTATATGGTTGCAAGGAGTTATTCCTCAACTGTGGAAGTCTGCTATTGTTCTCGGCAGGCAAGTCCCGATTTTTCATATTAAACCATGTCTCAGTTATTGCAAAAACATCAATATTACCCGTACTTGCAACTAATCTCAACTCGTCCATCTTATTCCTAGCACTACGACTATTGGTGTAATATACATTTAAAGACCCTCCTTTCTCTTTACCCTTCCTGCTCATTTCTGTTTTTCCACTTTACCTATTACTGTCCTTGTCACCTAGTGCCACTGGCTTTCCACTATCCACCTTATTCTGCCTATTACTAGTTCTACTAGAACTTATAATATTACTACACTGGGACTTCACTGTTTCCCCCCATAACCCATACAACTAACTTTTTCTAGTATAAAGCCCTAACAGCTCCCTCCACTGCAGTTGCCAGTGCTCCCACCCCAGACCTAAATAAGTGAACCCCATCCCTGGCATACATGTCATTTCTGCCATAGAAGAGGTCCCAGTTGTCAATGAATGTTACTGCATTTTCCTTACAGTATTTATCCAGCCAGCAATTGACACCAATTGCCCTGGACAACCATTCATTTCCAACTCCTCTCCTTGGTAAAATACCACATATGACAGGGTTCCCACCCTTCTTCCTAATTCTGTCTATTGCTGACCTATAGCTGCTATTCAGCTCCTCACTCACACGTCTGCCAACATCGTTGCCTCCAGCACTGAGACAGATAATAGGATTGCTCCCATTACCTCTCATGATGTCCAGACGGCTAACAATATCCTTCATCCCAGCCCCAGGATAACATACCCTCTGCCTCCTATTCCTATCCTTAAGACAAAATGCCCTATCCATAAACCTAATCTGACTATCCCCAACTAAAACCATGTTCTTACCTCGACTGGCGGTGTGCATGACGTTCTCGACGGTCTTTGTAGAGATGGTCTTCGTTGGGATGTCTTCACATTCGTCTGATAACAAGGAAAAAGAGTTGCTGGTTTTCACAGCAGTCTCCTGGACCTTCTTCAACTTCAGCTTCGTCCCTTCAGATCCGACTAGCATGTATTTGTTGGTCTAATCATCGGCGACATTGTTCCGGGGATAATCCTTGCATATACCCTTCAATCGTTGAATTTATCTTCTAGCTTCCGTTAATTCTGCCTTCATTTGGAGATATAGCTGCTCGTTGTCGAGGGAAGCCATCATCCAATATCAGGTAGCTAAAAACGGAAGCACAGTAGAAAAATCTTCACAGAGCAAAGATGGTTCAGTCCACAGAGAGTACACTAAACACGTCCTCACTGAGCTAAGTATAGGTCACCACTCCATGCTGGGTCAGGTGGAGAATGCTTGGTCAGGTGGAGAATGCTGGGTCAGGTGGAGAATGCTGGGTCAGGTGGAGAATGCTGCATGTGACAATCTTCGGAGTAGGGTGATAGAGTCTAGCTACCCAAGGTTTTAGACTCTATCACCCTACTCCGAAGATTGTCACATGCATTCTCTACCTGACTCCATCCTATAAATACTCTCACACCTTTTACCGAGGTAGATCTGTTTGTGACTAGATAAAGCCCACTGTGTGGGCGAAACGTTGTAAATAAAGGATCACATTATACTGCTTAAGTGTTTATATTTCCAGTCCGTTTGTGTCCCCTCAGATGACTGGTGAAGTGTGGTCGTAGATGTGGTCATAGGCGAGGGGTGGTCATAGTTAGGTGAGGTCATAGTGAGTTGTGGTCATACTTAGGTGAGTTCATAGTGAGCTGTGGTCATAGTTAAGTGAGGTTATAGTGAGAAGTGGTTATAGTCGATAAAGTCGACGTTTCGGTTGGGCTGGGTTTGATTAGTGTCGTGAGTATAGGAGTAAATTCTTAGGTAGTGGTGGTTTTGATAAGGACCTGCCTTGTATGGGCCAGTAGGCCTTCTGCAGTGTTCCTCAATTCTTATGTTCTTATGTTCTTATAAAAAACGATTTCCGCAGTACTAGGCAGACTGTTTCACTCATCAACTACCCTGTTTCCAAACCAATACTTTCTTATATCCTTTCTAAATCTAAACTTATCTAATTTGAATCCATTATTGCGGGTTCTCTCTTGGAGAGATATCCTCAAGACCTTATTTATATCCCCTTTGTTAATACTCGTCTTCCACTTATACTTCGATCATGCCTCCCCTCATTCTTCGTCTTACAAGTGAATGTAATTTTAGGGAGTTCAATCTTTCTTCATACGGAAGATTTCTAATGCTATGTATCAATTTTATCATTCCTTGCAGAATGTTTTCTAACTAATTTACATCTATTCTGTAACATGGAAACCAGACCTGAACTGCATAATCTTGATATAAATACCAGTAATCTATTTGCCTTATTACTAAAGCTTATGCAATGCTGTCTTGGTTTAAGATTGCTGCTTACCATAACCCCCAAATCCTTTTCGCATTCTGTACGGCTAAGTTCTACATTATTTACTTAATAAGTGCTATCGTTATGAACATTCCCGAGCTTCAGAACTTTCCAATGGATCATGGTGAGGTGTGGTCATAGTTAGGGGAAGTTATAGTGAGCTGTGGTCATAGGTGAGGTCATAGTTAGGTGAGGTCATAGACAGGTGTGGTCATAGTGAGGTGTGGTTTATGTTTCCAGGTCTCCATCCGTGGGGCCCCGGATGTCAACCCTTTCACACTTCCCACTTCCGGTTATTTTGGTGCTTTCCCTAATTCCGTGTGTCCAGAAGTCCATCTATGTCCCCTCAGATGAGCTCTCAGGGTGTATCATGATGAGGTGTAGTCATAGTGAGGTGAGGTCGAAGGTCATAGGTGAGGGATGGTCATAGTTAAGTGAGGTTATAGTGAGGTGTGGTCATAGTGAGATAAGGTCATGGTTAGGTAAGGTCATTGTTAGGTGAGGTCATTGTTAGGTGAGGTCATAGTTAGGAGCGGTTATAGTGAAGTGTGGTCATAGTTAGGTGTGGTTATATTTAGGTGAGGATCATATTTTTGTGAGGATCACAAATGCGGAGAGCACGGAGAAAGAGGGAGATAAGAACACTCTTCTTGACAGAGGAAGCATGATAAGAAAAGTAGTGAATATACATGCCATTGTGCATAGGCTTGCGGTACACGGAAAAAAACAAAACCTGTAACTGAGCGGTGGACATGAACATTAAGGAAAGGAAGCAAGGAATTAGATACCCATTCATCTTTAAACTTAATGAATGGAAGGGACAAGATTATTAAGGACATCAAGAAATGATTGGAAGAGACTAGAGTCATGAAGACAAAGATGTCATCTACATAGCGGAGCCAGAGTGAAGGACGCACATCAAAGTAGGAAGAAGAACAGTCTCGAAGTATTCCATGTAAAGATTAGCAAGAACAGGAGATAGAGAAGAGCCAATAGCGACACCGAAGGTTTGAGAATAATATTTTCCTTGGAAGGAAAAGGAATTAGAGTCCACACGAAGACGGATAAGATGAAGAAAGACATCAGTAGGTATAGGAAGATGAAGTAACCTTCATTGGACTTCTCTCTGAGAAAATTAAGGACATCATCAGGAGGGACATTAGTGAAGAGGGACTCAACGTCAAGACTAAGCATCTTACATATACTTCCTCCTTCTCTCCTTTTTGTTAGTGTGACTTTGTAAATGGTCCAAGTCAGACCGAAACGTCGTGGTAAGCTCCCCTCTCCTATGTGTGGGTTAATTGTGTATTGTTCCAGTGACGGTATTGTGTCTTCGTTATTTCCCTTTTCTCTATGTTATGTACCCATGTTTTGTTCTTTTCCAACTTGCTGTGAATGACGTTTTCCACTCTAATTTCCACTCCCTGGGTTGGTTATAGTTACAGGAGGTCATAGTGACCTCTGGTCATAGTTAGGTGAGGTCATTGACGGGTGTGGTCATAGTCAGGTCATAGTGAGCCGTGGTCATAGGTGAAGTTATAGTGAGATGTGATAAGTTAGGTGAGGTCATAGACAGGTGTGGTCATAGTTAGGTGAGGTCATAGTTGTGGTCATAGGTGAGGTCATTGTTAGTTAAAGCAAGTTAGGTGTGCTCATGGTTACATGAGGTCATAGTTAGGTGAGGTCATAGTTAGGTGAGGTCATAGTTAACTGAGTTCATATTAGGGATGTGCTCCTACTTAATCTGACACATTGTTAGGTACTATGTTGTGCTCCTCCATACTCTGACACATTGATAGGTAAACTGTTGTACTCCTACTTACTCTGACACATTGTTAGGTACACTGTTGTGCTCCTATTTACTCTGACACATTGTTAGGTACACTGTTGTGCTCCTACTTACTCTGGCAAATTCTTAGGTACACTGTTGTGCTCCTACTTACTCTGGCACATTCTTAGGTACTCTGTTGTACTCCTACTTCACTAGCACAAGTACCATGGTGTACAACTAACTAAGACAAGTACCATGGTGTACAATTCACTAGCACAAGTACCATGGTTAATATCAGCTCATAAGCACCGTGCTGTAGATTAACAGCTCACTAGCACAAATTGCCATGATTGTGCAACTCACTAGCTGGGAGTACCGTGATTATTGCAACTCATAGCACAAGTGCTGATGGTGTACAGCTCACTAGCGCAGTACCATGATTGTACAGCTCACTAGCACAAGTACCATGGTGTGTACAACTCACTAGCACAAGTACCATGGTGTACAACTCACTAGCACAAATTGCCATGATGTACAACTCACTAGCACAAATACCATGGTGTACAAGCTCACTAACACAAGTCTGCATGGTGTGCAACTCACTAGCTGAAGTATCATGATTAGCGCAACTCAGCACAGCACAAATTACCAGTAGTTGTGCAACTCCCACTGGAACAAATTACAATGATTGTACAACTCACTAGCACAAGTGCCATGATTGTACAACCTCACTAGCACAAATTTGCCATGGGTGTTTTGGCTCACTTGGCACAAGTACTGCATGATGTACAACTCCATAAGCACAAATACCATGGTGTGCAACT
>WNWK01038934.1:0-17693 GCA_009830355.1 Cherax destructor
CGAATGCATACTCTACCCAACAGAGTCTAATGTCGAGAAAACAAGTAGAAATAGGACTGAGGTGTTGACTCGACGAGGGTCAACAGGCCAGAGAGAGAGAGGGAAGAGGAACAACCACCCAGCTCAGGTGTGTTCAGCGACTGACTTCCCCCAGCAACTAGACGCCGGCTGCATAACAGTAGTTTGCCAACTCCAAGGCAGTTACGACACTCCAACACTATAAAATATTACATCCTACCTAATAAATATAGCTAAGTCAAATAAGTCAAATAATAGTCTAATAATAGTATAAAGCACGATATTAACGATTTAGCTATTATCGAGAATATCAGCAATATAAAATTATAGAAAATGGAAATATACATATATATACATTGAGGCCCAATTCTGGGGGCGCAATACACATTAATTATTAATTTGTTCGATTATTTATCTGTGTAAGTGTATTTGTGAACGTTTTTTAGTGAATAGATTAGTGCCCATGAGTAAACCTATAAGTTCCCTGCATGGAAACTGTAGTTAATTGTTATAACTACAGTTATAACAATTATTTGTTATAACTGTAGTTTGTTATAACTGTTATTTGTCTCTTCTTCCTGCATAATACGTATAAGAGTGTGCACTCTTATACGTACATACCCTCACACACACACACACACACACACACACACACACACACACACACACACACACACACACACACACACACACACACACAGAGTTCTGCATTTCCACATATACACTCACATACACACACACATAGTTCTGCATTTCCACATATACACGAATAAAATTAGCAAGAGACACAGAAAGAAAAAAAACATATCTTCATCTTGCTCCCTATCTCTTTCTCCCTGTCTTGCTCCCTATCTCTTTCTCCCTGTCCTGCTCCCTCCCTCCTTATCTCTTCTCTTCTTCAGTCCCTCAAACATCTCATTTCATCTCTCCACGCATGTCTTAGTTACAATAAAACAACATGGCAGTATTTAACACAGGTAAATGACCATGAGACACCAATTTTAAAATCTGCTACAACTGCACCTGAACAATCACTGTGGTGAGAAGCAAATTGTTCAGTTTTTAAATTAATATAGTTTGGTGTTTGTCGTTCTTTTGAAACTGTAGTTCAAAGGTTGAAAAGTGTCAGAATAATTAATAACATGACGCTTATAGGCAATAGAAGAAGCAACAAGACGAGGCAGCAGGAGAATGAAATTTGATTGACTTAATTTGCAGCTGCTGGAACAAACTAATCTAGAGAAGAGGCGGAACTCCGGAAGATTGCGGGAAGGAGCTGCAATTTACGAGGCAAAATCGGAAATTTTGAAGTAGTGTGAATTTAATGGAGATGGGCCGGAGTTTGGCGGGTAGAGGCGGTATATGATGATGGGATGATTGCAATAATTTTCCGAATACACATGCCAAATTTTACGCTGTTACAGATACAGATACTTTTTCTATATTTTTATTTTAATAATTATAATGACTATGTACCATATATAAGGAAATGCTTATTCCACAACGGGTTTTAAATAACACAGGAATGTTTCATATAATATAACTCGGTTTATCTGAGATGACAATGTCATTAATTTATAGCTTTAAATTTTTTTTGACAATCGTAAACATACTTAATTGCAACATACAAAAATTATAAATCTAAAATTATAGTCTAGAACTTGACCAACCTTTCTTCATTATTAGACTGACTTAACTGACACATTTAAATTATATAGTTAAAAGTTTTTAAACATTGATGAAAAGCATCGAGAAATAGAAAAAAAAATGCATTTATTCTAATACCTGAAATTAAAAATAAACAATATTAATATATGCATTTTGGTCGCTGCACAATCATAAGAAGGTGTGTCCGTATTCCATAATACCAGTACTTTGTACCTCAGAGATCCCAGGAAGGTGTGTCCGTATTCCATAATACCAGTACTTTGTACCTCAGAGATCCCAGGAAGGTGTGTCTGTATTCCATAATACCAGTACTTTGTACCTCAGAGATCCCAGGAAGGTGTGTCTGTATTCCATAATACCAGTACTTTGTACCTCAGAGATCCCAGGAAAGTGTGTCTGTATTAATAATAATAATAATAATAATAATATCTTTATTTCTACAAGTACATGTACAAGGTATATAGTCCCAGCTGACATCAGTGACATGCTACTATATAGAAAGCCTCTTGTTATGCAGAGCATTTAGGGTAAATTAGGTCACTTATCTCCCAGGATGCGACCCACACCAGTCGACTAACTCCCAGGTTCCTATTTTACTGGTGGGGAACATAGACAACTGGTGTAAAGAAATACGCCCAATGTTTCTACCCTCGCTGAGAATCGAACCCAAACATCGCTGTGTGAAGTGAGAGTTTTAGTCACCAGGCCACGGGGCACCATATACCAATCCTTTGTATCTCATTGTACGTGATTGGAAATCAGAAGCGAAATCCATAAGTCACACAGAAGATAATATCCAAATTTCTTCAATAAAAATAATAAATCGCTACATATACCGTCCATATATAAAATGCACAAACACTTTGAAACCGGTCAACTTTTAAGAAAGTAAGAAAATATTATGTAAGCATAATATACTAATGTTTAAGAATGGTCTTGAGGTCATACACATGTTATAAACATAATAGAACATTAAACCTATATAACAAAGAATAACCCAATAATTACAAAGACTAAATTATTTCTGATAAGAAGAGAAATTCTAAAATTATTTCACAGAAACCAGTTTCATTAATGTAATTGTGATATTAAGGTACAGCACTTAACATGGTGAGATTGTTTACCTTGAAGAAAGCACATCATAGCAAAGTGACCAGAAGATGGACTTTCCAGTTCTTGCTCAGATTCCAAGGTTTGATTCATTTTATTCGATGCATCAGTCCCTGAAGATTGATGCCTTTCAGAATTTTTATATTTAATTCAGAAGAAACCACCAATCATTAGGGGTCACATTGCGCCTATGGAATGGGAGGCATCAAATTTGATTCAGGATAGGACAAACAGAGATACGTCTGCCACAGTTCCATGTGGTAAGTCATTCACTGACCTCCGCTTGTTACTCCTCGCCATTTTGACATGTCTTCTCAGATAATCTCTCTCTTCCCACTAAGGAACTCTTTGATCCACAGGAATACATTCTCTGTTATCCGTGGCTGCACTTCAAGATTTTTCCTTCTTGCAGTTAAAGAACAAAAGACTCATCCCTCTCATATCTCATTTCAGTCACTTTGTCACAGAAATCAAACAGGTTACTAATTAAGAGGACACTTGCCATTTCTAAACCCCTGGTCATTTAATGCTTATGAAATAACTTCCTTCCAAGTGCTCTACCAATCTACTGATTATCTTCTACAATACCTTACATAGGAAGCATGAGTGTGTACTTACCTGTTCTAAAGCTATGTATGGCTTCTGCCTCCACTACATCACTCTAGATTAGTTAACTTCGTGACAACTTTATGGCTGAAGAAAAACTTCCTACCATCCCTGTGACTCATCTGAGTTTTCAACTTCCAGTTGTGACTCCTTGCTGTTGTGTCCCATCACCGAATCATTCTATCCCTATCCACCTTGTCAATTCCACTCAGTATTTTATATGTCGTTATCATGTCCTCCCTATTTATTCTGTTCACCATTATCGTCAGGCCGATTTCTCTTAACGTCTCCTAGTAGAACATAATCCTTAGCTTCTGGGCTAGTCTTATTGCAAACCTTTGTACCTTCTCTAATTTCTTGACGTGCTTAACCAGGTTTGGGTTCCACACTGTTGCTGTATATTCCAGAATAGTCCTGACGTACACTGTGTCAGAGTCTTGCTATGGGCCAGGCGCCCATATGCTGCAGCAGTTATTTAGTTGATGTGGGCCTCAAAAGATGTGTACCATACTATACAACTCCAAGATCCTTTTCTTTGAGTGATGTTTACAGGGTCGTCAGGTCGATTTCCTTTAACCTCTCCTCGTAGGACATACCTCTTTGCTACGGGACTAGTCTCGTTGCAAACCTTTCCACTTTCTCTCATACCGGCGAACCTACAACAACAAATCTAATGTCTTGACGTGCTTGACAAGGTGTGGGTTCCAAACTGGTGCTGCATATCCCAGTATGGGCCTGAAGTACACTATGTATGGATTCCTGAACAATTCATGACTTTGCACTTCGTGGGGTTGAACTCTAGGAGCCAGTTGCTGGATCAGGCTTACAGCCTGACTATATCCCTCGTAGTCCTGCCTGATTCTCATCCGATTAAATTCTCCTCATCAGCTTCACATTGTCTGCAAACTGGGACACTTCTGAGTCTATTCTTTGTGTCTCGTCATTCACAAATACCAGAAACAACACAGATCCTAGGACTGACCCCAGTGGAACCCCTCTCGTCACAGGTGCCTCTGACACCACGTCACGTACCATGACTCGCTATAGCCTTTCTGTCAGTTATTCTCTGATCCACTGCAGTGCCTTCCCTGTTATACCTGCCTGTTACTCCAGATGTTGCCCTAATCTCTTGTGTGAAACTGTCAAAATCCTTCTTACAGTCCAAGAAAACAGAATATACCCACTCCTCTCTCTCTCTCTTTCCATACTGCTGTCACCCTGTCATTCTAGTAGGATTGTGTCACAGGATTTCCCTTCCCTGAACCCGTGCTCATTCCTTTAAAGGTGCTCGCAATTTTTCTCCTGATAATCTTCTCCATGACATAGCATACCATACATGACATAGCATACCATACATGACATAGGATACCATACATGACATAGCATACCATACATGACATAGCATACCATACATGACATAGCATACCATACATGACATAGCATACCATACATGACATAGCATACCATACATGACATAGCATACCATACATGTCAGTGACACTGCTCTGTAGTTTAGTGCTGTCTGTCTCCTTTCTTCAAATTTGGGACTACATTTGCTGTCTCCCAAGAGCCGTAATGCATTCGCTTCTTCTTCAGATTTCATGCTTCAGATTTCATGCTTCAGATTTCATGCTTCAGATTTCATGCTTCAGATTTCATGCTTCAGATTTCATGCTTCAGATTTCATGCTTCAGATTTCATGCTTCAGATTTCATGCTTCAGATTTCATGCTTCAGATTTCATGCTTCAGATTTTCATTGCTTATAACTCTGAATTTCCATTTACATGAGACTGAAAATATTATTAAATTTGTCAAGTTTAATGAGTGTTAAAATAATAATCATTATGAATATTTTTTAATTTTAGAGCAACACCAGCAAAGCTGCGTCTTGCTGGTTAGTACCCACTCGTGAAGCTGCGTCTTGCTCGTTAGTACACACTCGCTGGAGCAATAACGTCGATGTTAGAGTATTAAAGTTGAATTTCAGTCAGAGAGAGAGAGAGAGAGAGAGAGAGAGAGAGAGAGAGAGAGAGAGAGAGAGAGAGAGAGAGAGAGAGAGAGAGAGAGAGGGGAGAGAGAGAGAGAGAGAGAGAAGAGAGAGAGAGAGAGAGAGAGAGACGGAGAGAGAGAGACAAATTAGCTGTGCATTGAAAAGCAATTTCGTTACACATGATTTGCATAGACGTTAAAACAGATTACGTTACATTTCATAAATTAACAGTATTTCATGAGATTATGAGATTTTTAAGTGTGTGTATGTATGTGTGTGTGTGTGTATGTGTATGTGTGTGTGTGTGTGTGTATGTGTATGTTAATTACCATTTTGTCCTAGGCACATGTCGATTAGACACTAGGCCTCTTGTATGTATGTGTGTGTGTGTGTGTGTGTGTGTAAGAAACACTTCGAAATGTTTCGACCCCCGGGAATTGAACCGCCTCCGTGCGTGAAGCAAGAGCTTTACACCATGCCATCGGGCTGTGTGTTGTGTGTGTGTGTGTGTGTGTGTGTGTGTGTGTGTGTGTGTGTGTGTGTGTGTGTGTGTGTGTGTGTGTGTGTGTGTGTGTGTGTGTGTGTGTGTCTAGCTACATGTACATATTTACATGTGGTTGCTGAGGTCGTCTTTGTTCCTGGTCAGTATCTCCGCTGGTCGCTACTTAGCTCTTCATTTTTTATCAGTTTAAACTCTATCAGTTGTTGAAGCTGTGAATGATCCTGCCTCCACCACTTGTTGTTGAAGCTGTGAATGATCCTGCCTCCACCACTTGTTGTTGAAGCTGTGAATGATCCTGCCTCCAACACTTGTTATTGAAGCTGTGAATGATCCTGCCTCCACCACTTGTTGTTGAACCTGTGAATGATCCTGCCTCCACCACTTGTTGTTGAAGCTGTGAATGATCCTGCCTCCACCACATGTTGTTGAAGCTGTGAATGATCCTGCCTCCACCACTTGTTGTTGAAGCTGTGAATGATCCTGACTCCACCACTTGTTGTTGAAGCTGTGAATGATCCTGCCTCCAACACTTGTTATTGAAGCTGTGAATGATCCTGCCTCCAACACTTGTTGTTGAAGCTGTGAATGATCCTGCCTCCACCACTTGTTGTTGAACCTGTGAATGATCCTGCCTCCACCACTTGTTGTTGAAGCTGTGAATGATCCTGCCTCCACCACATGTTGTTGAAGCTGTGAATGATCCTGCCTCCACCAATTGTTGTTGAAGCTTTGAATGATCCTGCCTCCACCACTTGTTGTTGAAGCTGTAATGACTTCCGCCACCACTTGTTGTTGAAGCTGTGAATGATCCTGCCTCCACCACTTGTTGTTGAAGCTGTGAATGATCCTGCCACCACCACTTGTTGTTGAAGCTGTGAATGATCCTGCCACCACCACTTGTTGTTGAAGCTGTGAATGATCCTGCCACCACCACTTGTTGTTGAAGCTGTGAATGATCCTGCCTCCACCACTTGTTGTTGAAGCTGTGAATGATCCTGCCTCCACCACTTGTTGTTGAAGCTGTGAATGATCCTGCCTCCAACACTTGTTGTTGAAGCTGTGAATGATCCTGCCCCCACCACTTGTTGTTGAAGCTGTGAATGATCCTGCCTCCATCACTTGTTGTTGAAGCTGTGAATGATCCTGCCTCTACCACTTGTTGTTGAAGCTGTGAATGATCCTGCCTCCAACACTTGTTGTTGAAGCTGTGAATGATCCTGCCTCCACCACTTGTTGTTGAAGCTGTGAATGATCCTGCCACCACCACTTGTTGTTGAAGCTGTGAATGATCCTTCCTCCACCACTTGCTGTTGAAGCTGTAAATGATCCTGCCTCCACCAATTGTTGTTGAAGCTGTGAATGATCCTGCCACCACCACTTGTTGTTGAATATGTGAATGATCCTGCCTCCAACACTTGTTGTTGAAGCTGTGAATGATCCTGCCTCCACCACTTGTTGTTGAAGCTGTGAATGATCCTGCCACCACCACTTGTTGTTGAAGCTGTGAATAATCCTGCCTCCACCACTTGTTGTTGAAGCTGTGAATGATCCTGCCTCCACCACTTGTTGTTGAAGCTGTGAATGATCCTGCCTCCACCACTTGTTGTTGAAGCTGTGAATGATCCTGCCACCACCACTTGTTGTTGAAGCTGTGAATGATCCTGCCTCCACCACTTGTTGTTGAAGCTGTGAATGATCCTGCCTCCAACACTTGTTGTTGAAGCTGTGAATGATCCTGCCTCCACCACTTGTTGTTGAAGCTGTGAATGATCCTGCCTCCAACACTTGTTGTTGAAGCTGTGAATGATCCTGCCTCCAACACTTGTTGTTGAAGCTGTGAATGATCCTGCGTCCAACACTTGTTGTTCCACTTCCTAACTTCTTTGAGGTTAAAGATTTTTTTCTAACATCCCAGACATATCTGTGTTTTTAAATTTCAGCTGTGCTCTCGTGTCCCTCTTTCCCGTCTCTCTGTCCAATTCCTCTCTTAATTTTCCACGTCATAATCATGTCCCCTCTAGTCCTTCTGTCCTCCAATGTTATTAAGTTTAGCGCTTGTAATCTATCATCATAGTCCAGGACTAACCTCGTTGGAAACCTTTGCTCTTTTCCCAGATTCTCTATTTGCTTGATTAGGTTGGGGAAAGGGGATGGGTGTCGGTCAACACTAGTGCCGCGTGTTTCAAGTTTTGTCTGGTTTATGCCATAGTGTTGCAAAAGACTTATTGTTGACGTTTTCAAAACCTAGTCTTAGATTTAACGTTTTGTCTCGTTGGTTATTTGATTGATAGATGCCTCAGGCACCTTCTTGAAGATTTGAACCTTTTGTACTGGGCGCCTGTACTCTTTTTCTGGTCTACATTGCTCTTCCAGATTTGTCCTACATTCAGAGCTGTCTTATTTTCAGCTAGTGGTCCTGCCTCCTTACTTACAGTGTGCCAGATTACCTCTCTTCTAGCTTCGCTAGCCCTGTCATCCCTACTATAAAAATTATGCATAGACCTGTCGTCACTACGTCTTCATCCACATTATTCCACTTGCTGATAACCATGAAGCTGAAATACTTCCTGACATCTCTGTAACTCATCTATGTCTTTAACTTCAATCTGTAAACTTGTTACCCACCGTTCAGTCAGTCTTGTCTGCTCTGTCAATTACTGGTTTTTTTTATGGAATTATATCTGAACTAACTGATTCGTCTGTTCTCTAATGAAGCCAAATTAAGTTCCTGAAGCTTCTACTTATAGATAATTTAGCGTAGCTGTGGAAGTAACTTCGTTTCACACTTTTGTATTTTCACCACTTTTTTTTATCATGGTGGTGGTTCATTCTTCAAGACTGACCAGACATATGTTTCAAAGAGCCATGAATACTCTCATAGTTGACAATAATGAAGGTTATTCTAATGTCTGCCAAACAAGCAATAGCTACATAAGTTACTCAGCTGATATGTCTCCGGCATTATGGTCAACTCTAGGTCTTTTCTCTTTAGTGTGATCTTTACTCTGTTTCTGGTCCTCTTCCACATCCCCACTGCTTTATGTCTCCTTTATTAAATATTATGACAATATTATCTGTCCTCCATATCTTTGGCAAGTGTTCAGAATGCTCTGACTTGCGTAGACCTGAGTGGTTCAGCTGGTGCTGTTGCTCCCTCTCACAGAATACATTGTGGTATCTTGATAGGTCCCGTTGCCTTTGATGTATCAGGCGCACTCAAAATATTTTTCACCTGGTTCCTTGTTGTGTGTATGGTATCCTTGTTGTGTGTATGGTATCCTTGTTGTGTGTATGGTATTCTTGTTGTGTGTATGGTATCCTTGTTGTGTGTATGGTATCCTTGTTGTGTGTATGGTATTCTTGTTGTGTGTATGGTATCCTTGTTGTGTGTGGGATCTGGTAATCCTTGTTGTGTGTATGGTATCCTTATTGTTGTGTGTATGGTACCCTTGTTGTGTGTATGGTATTCTTGTTGTGTGTATGGTATCCTTGTTGTGTGTATGGTAACCTTGTTGTGTGTATGGTATCCTTATTGTGTGTATGGTATTCTTGTTGTGTGTATGGTATCCTTGTTGTGTGTATGGTATCCTTGTTGTGTGTATGGTAACCTAGTTGTGTGTATGGTATCCTTGCTGTGTGTATGGAATCCTTGTTGTTTGTATGGTATCCTTGTTGTGTGTATGGTATCCTTGTTGTGTGTATGGTATCCTTGTTGTGTGTATGGTATCCTTGTTGTGTGTATGATATCCTTGTTGTGTGTATGGTATCCTTGATGTGTGTATGGTATCCTTGGTGTGTGTATGGTATCATTGTTGTGTGTATGGTATCCTTGTTGTGTGTATGGTATCCTTGTTGTGTGTATGGAATCCTTGTTGTGTGTATGGTATCCTTGATGTGTGTATGATATCCTTGTTGTGCGTATGGTATCCTTGATGTGTGTATGGTATCCTTGTTGTGTGAATGGTATCATTGTTGTGTGTATGGTATCTTTGTTGTGTGTATGGTATCCTTGTTGTGTGTATGGTATCCTTGTTGTGTGTATGGTATCCTTGTTGTGTGTATGGTAACCTTGTTGTGTGTATGGTATCCTTAATGTGTGTATGATATCCTTGTTGTGTGTATGGAATCCTTGTTGTGTGTATGGTATCCTTGATGTGTGTATGGTATCCTTGATGTGTGTATGGTATCCTTGTTGTGTGTATGGTATCCTTGTTGTGTGTATGGAATCCTTGTTGTGTGTATGGTATCCTTGATGTGTGTATGATATCCTTGTTGTGCGTATGGTATCCTTGATGTGTGTATGGTATCCTTGTTGTGTGTATGGTATCCTTGTTGTGTGTATGGTATCCTTGTTGTGTGTATGGTATCCTTTTTGTGTGTATGGTATCCTTGTTGTGTGTATGGTATCCTTGTTGTGTTTATGGTATCCTTGTTGTGTGTATGGTATCCTTGTTGTGTGTATGGTATCCTTGATGTGTGTATGGTATCCTTGATGTGTGTATGGTATCCTTGTTGTGTGTATGGTATCTTTGTTGTGCGTATGGTATCCTTGTTGTGTGTATGGTATTCTTGTTGTGTGTATGGTATCCTTGTTGTGTGTATGGTATCCTTGTTGTGTGTATGGTATTCTTGTTGGGTGTATGGTTTCATTGTTGTGTGTATGGTATCCTTGTTGTGTGTATGGTATCCATGTGTGTATGGTAACCTTGTTGTGTGTATGGTATTCTTGTTGTGTGTATGGTATCCTTGTTGTGTGTATGGAAACCTTGTTGTGTGTATGGTATCCTTGTTGTGTGTATGGTATTCTTGTTGTGTGTATGGTATCCTTGCTGTGTGTATGGTATCCTTGTTGTGTGTATGGTAACCTTGTTGTGTGTATGGTATCCTTGCTGTGTGTATGGAATCCTTGTTGTTTGTATGGTAACTTGTTTGGTATGGTATCCTTGTTGTGTGTATGGTAACCTTGTTGTGTATGGTATCCTTGTTGTGTGTATGGTATCCTTGTTGTGTGTATGGTATCCTTGTTGTGTGTATGGTATCCTTGTTGTGTGTATGGTATTGTTGTGGTATGGTATCCTTGTTGTGTATGGTATCCTTGTTTGTGTGTATGGTATCATTGTTGTGTGTATGGTATCCTTGTTGTGTGTATGGTATCCTGTGTATGTAACTTGTGTGTATGGTATCCTTGTTGTGTGTATGGTATCCTTGTTGTGTGTATGGTATCCTTGTGTGCATGGTAATTTGTTGTGTGTATGGTATCCTTGTTGTGTGTAGGTACCTGTGTGTATGGTATCCTTGTTGTGTGTATGGTATCCTTTGTGTGTATGGTATCCTTTGTTGTGTGTATGGTATCCTTGTTGTGTGTATGGTATCCTTGTTGTGTGTATGGTATCCTTGTTGTGTATGGTTGTTGTATGGTAAACCTTGTTGTGTGTATGGTATCCTTGTTGTGTGTATGGTATCCTTGTTGTGTGTATGGTATCTTGTTGTGTGTATGGTATCCTTGGTGTGTATGGTATCATTGTTGTGTATGGTATCCTTTGTGTGTGTGTCATGTGTAACTTGTGTGTGTGATTTATGATATGACTATCTTTGTGTGTATGGTAATCCTTGTTGTGTGTATGGTATCCTTGTTGTGTGTATGGTATCCTTGTGTGTATGGTAACCTTGTTGTGTGTATGGTATCCTTGTGTGTATGGTAACCTTGTTGTGTGTATGGTATTCTTGTTGTGTGTATGGTTTTCTTGTTGTGTGTATGGTATCCTTGTTGTGTGTATGGTATCCATGTGTGTATGGTAACCTTGTTGTGTGTATGGTATCCTTTTTGTGTGTATGGTATCCTTGTTGTGTGTATGGTATCCTTGTTGTGTGTATGGTATCCTTGTTGTGTGTATGGTATCCTTGTTGTGTGTATGGTATCCTTGTTGTGTGTATGGTATCCTTGGTGTGTGTATGGTATCCTTATTTTGTGTATGGTAACCTTGTTGTGTGTATGGTAACCTTGTTGTGTGTATGGTATCCTTGTTGTGTGTATGGTATCTTTGTTGTGTGTATGGTATCCTTGTTGTGTGTATGGTAACCTTCCTCTTCGGAGCTCAGGTGTTGCCAATATTATCAAAGAGAACTTATCTTTAAATAGTTTGTTCATCACCTTGGAAACGTCCTTGTCATTCCTCGTCAGCTTCCGTCTTTCCTCTCCAGTCGTATTACCTGATTGATCTTTTGTCATCTTTCTTCTTTAGTGAGTGTGCATCACTTTCACACCAGACTTTGCTTTTCCTGCTGCATCAGTTTCATTTTGTCTCTGTCTATTTCCTCATCTTTGCACATTTGTTTCCAGCTCTTTTGTTATCTCTGCTCTCGTCTTTTTTTCGGCTCTTCATCAGTGAGTGAACCACCGGGTTCTTCATCAGTGAGTGAACCACCGGGTTCTTCATCAGTGAGTGAACCACCGGGTTCTTCATCAGTGAGTGAACCACCGGGTTCTTCATCAGTGAGTGAACCACCGGGTTCTTCATCAGTGAGTGAACCACCGGGTTCTCTTTACTCTTACACTTTCCCCTTCGTCTGGGCATAAAATACTCCAGAGCCTCCTGCCACTTTCTGACCAGGGACGTCATCATCTTATTCATTGTTTGTGTGTGTGTACTCACCTAACTCACCTAATTGTGGTTGCAGGGGTCAAGACTCAGCTCCTGGCCCCGCCTCTTCTCTGTCTGCTACTGGATCTCTGCTCTCCCTGCTCCATGAGCTTTATCATACCTTGTCTTAAAACTATGTATGGTTCCTGCCTCCACTATATCTTTCTCTAGACTATTCCACTTCCTGACTACTCTGTGGCTGAAGAAATGCTTCCTGACATCCCTTTGACTCATCTGAGTCTTTAGCTTCCAGTTGTGTTCCCTTGTTTCTGTGTTCCCTCTCTGAAACATCCTGTCACTATCTACCTTGTCAATTCCCCGCAGTATTTTGTATGTCGTTATCATGTCTCCTCTGACCCTTCTTTCCTCCAGTGTTGTTAGTCCTATTTCCCTCAATCTTTCTTCATAAGACAGACCCCTGAGTTGTGGAACTAACCTTGTCGCAAACCTTTGCACTTTCTCTAGTTTCTGTACGTGCTTGATCAGGTGTGGGTTCCAGACTGGTGCTGCATATTCTAGTATGGGCCTGACGTACACGGTGTACAGTGTCTTGAACGATTCCTTGTTAAGGTAACGGAACGCTAATCTTAGGGTTGCCAGTCGCCCATATGCTGTGTGTGTGTGTGTGTGTGTGTGTGTGTGTGTGTGTGTGTGTTTGTGCTTGTGTGTTAGTTAGTTAGTTACCATTTTGTCCTAGGCACATGTCGATTAGACACTAGGCCTGTTGTATGTATGTGTGTGTGTGTGTAACGAAACACTTCGAAATGTTTCGGCCCCGCCGGGAATTGAACCCGGGCCCTCCGTGCGTGAAGCAAGAGCGCTAGCTACCATGCCATCGGGGCGTGTATGTGTGTGTGTGTGTGTGTGTGTGTTCTTGTGTGCGTGTGTGTGTGTGTGTGTTGATGTGTGTTGTGTGCTTGTGTGTTGTGTGTGTGTGTGTGTGTGGTGTGTGTTGTGTGTTGTGTGTGTGTGTGTGTGTGTGTGTGTGTGTGTGCTTGTGTGTTTTGTGTGTGTGTGTGTGTGTGTGCTTGTGTGTGTGTGTGTGTGTGTGTGTGTGTGTGTGTGTGTGCTGTGTGTGTGTGTTTTGTGTGTGTGTGCTTGTGTGTGTGTGTGTGTGTGTGTGCTTGTGGTGTGTGTGTGTGTGTGCTTGTGTGTGTGTGTGTGTGTGTGTGTGTGTGTGTGTGTGTGTGTCTCACTAGTTGTGGTTCGCGATCAGCCCTGGCGCTTCACTGCCTGACAGGGTCACTTCGATAAGTTATATGTGCTTAGTAGAAGGTGTCCTTTATGCTCTAAACTGATTCCCTTTACATATCATGTGACTGATAGAATATAATTAAACAAATTGTTCATCTGAGCATCGAAAGCTACTGTGTTTGTGTGTGTGTCTCTGGAAGGAGGGTGTGCATGTGTGGTATGTGTGGTTGCTCTGGGTGTGTGTGTCATGTGTGTGTATGTGGTGTGTGGGAGGGAGCGTACATGAAGGGCACCCGATAATAGCAAATGCATAGAGAGGAATGATGTTAGTGAAAGGTTCTATGCATGGAGAACTGAGTGCTTAATGCATTGATTATGAATATAATAAAACAAATTATGTTCACTGACAAATGAAAGGCATACGAGTTTGGGAGCGCTGCATGGGAGGAGTGTACATGATAGTGGTATGACAGAGTAGCACTACATGGGAGTACAGTGTACATGATAGTGGTATGATAGAGTAGCACTGCATGGGAGGAGAGTGTACATGATAGTGGTATGATAGAGTAGCACTGCATGGGAGGAGAGTGTACATGATAGTGGTATGACAGAGTACCACTGCATGGGAGGAGAGTGTACATGATAGTGGTATGACAGAGTAGCACTACATGGGAGAACAGTGTACATGATAGTGGTATGATAGAGTAGCACTGCATGGGAGGTGAGAGTGTGACATCTGATAAGGGCTATGGATCAGAGTAGCACTACATGGGAGAACAGTGTACATAATAGTGGTATGATAGAGTAGCACTGCATGGGAGGAGAGTGTACGTGATAGTGGTATGACAGAGTAGGACTGCATGGGAGGAGAGTGTACATGATAGTGGTATGACAGAGTAGCACTACATGGGAGAACAGTGTACATGATAGTGGTATGATAGAGTAGCACTGCATGGGAGTAGAGTGTACAAGATAGTGGTATGACAGAGTAGCTCTACATGGGAGAACAGTGTACATGATAGTGGTATGACAGAGTAGCACTGCATGGGAGGACAGTGTACATGATAGTGGTATGATAGAGTAGCACTGCATGGGAGAACAGTGTACATGATAGTGGTATGATAGAGTAGCACTGCATGGGAGGAGAGTGTACATGATAGTGGTATGACAGAGTAGCACTATATGGGAGAACAGTGTAGATGATAGTGGTATGATAGAGTAGCACTGCATGGGAGGAGTGTACATGATAGTGGTATGATAGAGTAGCACTGCATGGGAGGAGAGTGTACATGATAGTGGTAGGACAGAGTAGCAATGCATGGGAGAACAGTGTACATGATAGTGGTATGATAGAGTAGCACTGCATGGGAGGAGAGTGTTCATGATAATGGTATGATAAAGTAGCACTGCATGGGAGGAGAGTGTACATGATAGTGGTATGATAAAGTAGCACTGCATGGGAGGAGAGTGTACATGATAGTGGTATGACAGAGTAGCACTGCATGGGAGGAGAATGTACATGATAGTGTTATGATAAAGTAGCACTGCATGGGAGGAGAGTGTACATGGCAGTGGTATGATAGAGTAGCACTGCATGGGAGGAGAGTGTACATGACAGTGGTATGATAAAGTAGCACTGCATGGGAGGAGAGTGTACATGATAGTGGTATGACAGAGTAGCACTGCATGGGAGGAGAGTGTACATGATAGTGGTATGGTAGAGTAGCACTGCATGGGAGGAGAGTGTACATGATAGTGGTATGATAGCGTAGCACTGCATGCGAGGAGAGTGTACATGATAGTGGTATGATAAAGTAGCACTACATGGGAGAACAGTGTACATGAGAGTGGCATGACAGAGTAGCACTGCATGGGAGGAGAATGTACATGATAGTGTTATGATAAAGTAGCACTGCATGGGAGGAGAGTGTACATGACAGTGGTATGATAGAGTAGCACTGCATGGGAGGAGAGTGTACATGATATTGGTATGATAAAGTAGCACTGCATGGGAGGAGAGTGTACATGATAGTGGTATGACAGAGTAGCACTGCATGGGAGGAGAATGTACATGATAGTGTTATGATAAAGTAGCACTGCATGGGAGGAGAGTGTACATGGCAGTGGTATGATAGAGTAGCACTGCATGGGAGGAGAGTGTACATGACAGTGGTATGATAGAGTAGCACTGCATGGGAGGAGAGTGTTCATGATAATGGTATAATAAAGTAGCACTGCATGGGAGGAGAGTGTACATGATAGTGGTATGATAAAGTAGCACTGCATGGGAGGAGAGTGTACATGATAGTGGTATGATAAAGTAGCACTGCATGGGAGGAGAGTGTACATGATAGTGGTATGACAGAGTAGCACTTCATGGGAGGAGAATGTACATGATAGTGTTATGATAAAGTAGCACTGCATGGGAGGATAGTGTACATGACAGTGGTATGATAAAGTAGCACTGCATGGGAGGAGAGTGTACATGACAGTGGTATGATTGAGTAGCACTACATGGGAGGAGATTGTACATGATAGTGGTATGATAGTGTAGTAGTGAGTTAGTTCCAGTAAAAATGGGGATCAAAGTTAGTGCAAAAAATCATAGTTAATGTACATTTAGGCTGAGACTTCCTGTGGGTAAAGGCGTCATGTGGTTCTCGCTCACAATGACGGGCCAGTACAACATGGGTTCGAACCCTGGCTAGCGCAGTGTTGTTATTGATATATGTATGTATATAAATATATATATATATATATATATATATATATATATATATATATATATATATATATATATATATATATATATATATATATATATATATATATATATATATATATATATTATATATATATATATTATTATTAACCTTACGGGACGCCGATGTGTATAAAGCTGCTATGTCTTTCCCACAGGGCTCAGCAGGAGGTTTCACTGGTTTAAGGCCACAACACTTGAAACAAATGCTCAATCCAGGTCTTGGTGAGGTCTCTGAGAGATTGTTGTCTGAACTCACCAAATTTTCCAATGGTGCCTGGCTGGTAGTGTCCCACAGACCATTAGACCCCTTTTCTTTGGTGCCTCACTGTGTGCCCTCCGGAAAAAGGATGGAGGAATCAGGCCCATTGCAGTGGGCAACACCCTTCGGCGCCTAGTTGCCAAGGCTGCAGTACGAAGGGTGAGTCAAGATGCTGCCTCAATGTTGAAACCAACTCAGCTCGGTTTTGGTGTTCAACAAGGCTGTGAAGCAGCTGCCCATGCAGCACGAGTATACATCAACAACATGTCCAATGAAAAAGCCTTAATCAAATTGGACTTTGCCAATGCTTTCAACTCAGTCAGAAGGATGCTGCTCTCCAAGCAGTTTCTAGGCACTTTCCTTCCCTCTATCCCTTCATAGAATCGTGTTATAGTGTGGCTTCTAAACTTTTGTTTGGGGACCATGAAATTGACTCGTGTGAGGGTGTGCAACAGGGGGACCCTCTTGCTCCCTTTCTATTCTGTCTAGCCATCAAGGATGTCACAGAAGCATTGTCCAGTGAGCTCAATATCTGGTTCTTGGATGACGGCACCCTAGCTGGCACAACACAATCTCTCCTGGGAGACATCAGGAAAATTAAAGATATGGTAGGTAGCCTGGGCCTATCTTTAAACCCCACCAAATGTGAGATAGTTTCCACCAATCCACAGATGATCCAGGACATTAGGGCTGTTTTACCAGGGGCACGAGCCATCGATCCAGCCAACAGCACTCTCCTTGGTGCTCCCCTTGGGCCCAATGCCATCGATCTGGTCCTGGAAAAAAAAATCTCCGACCTCAGGACGATGGAAGGTAGGATGAAAGACATCGATACACATGATGCCTTCTACCTACTCACCTGGTGCCTGTCAATCCCAAAACTTACATACTTCCTGAGATGTTTCCCAGCCTTCAACAGCCCGAAACTCGAGGAATACGA